>PVIJ01008849.1:0-51287 GCA_004024925.1 Scalopus aquaticus
CCCCTCCCCCCATCCCCCCAAGTGTCTCTCTCCTATTTGGTTTCCCTATAGTCCTGTTATAATTGAAACCATTCGATATTTTTCTCTTTCTTTCTGACTTATTTCACTGAGTATGATCCTCTCTAATTGCATCCGTGTCGCTGCAAATTGCATGTGTTTATCTTCTTTGAATGCTGAATAGTATTCCATTGTGTATATGTACCACATCTTCTTGATCCAGTCATCTACTTTTGGACATCTGGGTTGCTTCCATACCTTTGCTACTGTGAACAGTGCCGCAGTGAACATACGGGTGCATGTATCCTTTTGGATTAGTATTTTTGTGTCCTTTGGGTAGAGTCCCAAAAGTGGTATTGCTGGGTTGTATGGAAGCTCCATGTTTAGCAGTTTGCGGAATCACCATATGGCTTTCATAGTGGACCAATTCACATTCCCACCAGCAGTGTAGAAGAGTTCCTTTTCTTCCACATCCTTTCCAGCATTTGTTGTTGCCTATATTTTTAATGTGTGCCATCCTCTCAGGTGTGAGGTGGTATCTCATAGTGGTTTTGACTTGCATTTCCTTGATTATAAGTGATGTTGAGCATTTTTCATGTATCTGTTGGCCATTTGCTTTTCTTCTTTGGAGAAGTGCCTTTTGAGCTCTTCTGCCCATTTTTTGATTGGGTTATTGGCTTTTTTTTTGTTGAGTTGTGTGAGTTCCTTGTAAATTTTTGTTATCAGTCCTTTATCAGATGTATTGTGTGCAAAGATCTTTTCCCAGTTGGTAGGGTGTCCGTTAGTTTTGGTTAATGTCTCTTTTGCTGTACAGAAGCTTTTTATTTTGATGTAATCCCACCTGTTTATCTTGTCCATCTCTTCCTTTGTGTTGGGGGAATGTGTCGTTAAAGATTTTGCTGAGATGTCTGTTGTGTAGAGTTTTGCCTATATTTTCTTCCTAAATTTTATGGTTTCAGGTCTTATGTCTAGGTCTTTTATCCGTTTTGAGTTGGTTTTTGTGCAGGGTGTGAGGCAGTAGTCTAGCTTCATTTTTTTTTTTGCATGTGGCTGTCCAGTTTGCCCAGCACCATTTATTGAATAGACTGTCCTTTTTCCACTGCATTTTCTTTGCTCCTTTGTCAAAGATTAGTTGTTCATAGATATGCAGCTTTAATTTTGGGTATTCTATTCGGTTCCATTGGTCTTTGTGTCTTTTTGTTCCAGTGCCAGGCTGTTTTAGTTATTATGGCTTTGTAGTATAGTTTGAAATCAGAGCGTGAAATTCCTCTGTTTTCTTTCTTTTTAGTCAGGAGGGCTTTAGCAATGTGGGTTTTTTTGTGGTTCCATATGAATTTCATCAGTATTTGATCTATTTCTTTGAAGAATGTCATTGAGATTTTTATTGGAATAGCATTGAATCTGTAAATTGCTTTTGGTAGGATTGCCATTTTGATAATGTTAATCCTTCCAATCCATGAGCAGGGATGTCTTTCCATTTTCTTGTGTCTTCTTGTATTTCTTTCAACAGTGTTTTGTAGTTTTCTTTGTATCAGTCTTTTATGTCTTTTGTTAGATTTATTCCCAGATATTTGATTTTTTTGGTTTTGATTTTGAAGGGGATGGATTTCTTAATTTCTTCTTCTTCAGATTGGGTGTTTGCATATAGGAAGGCTACTGATTTTTGTGCATTGATTTTGTATCCTGCTACTTTACTGAACTAGTCTATAATTTTGAGTAGTTTTTCTATGGAGTTTTTTTTAGGGTTTTGTGTATATATTATCATATTGTCTGCAAACAGAGACAGTTTAATTTCTTCTTTTCCTATTTGGATTCCATGAATGTCTTTCTCTTGTCTTATTGCTCTGGTGAGGACTTCCAGTATTATATTGAAAAGCAATTGCGAGAGTGAACATCCTTGCCTTGTTCCTGATCTTAGTGGAAAGGCCTTTAGCTTCTCACCGTTGAGGATAATGTTGGCTGTGGGTTTGTCATATATGGCTTTTATTATGTTGAGGTATGTTCCTTCTCTCCCAAGGATTTCAAGGGCTTTTATCATAAATGGATGTTGCACTTTGTCAAATGCTTTCTCAGCATCTATTGATATGATCATATGGTCTTTATTTTTCTTTTTGTTGATGTGTTGGATTACATTGATTGATTTTCAGATGTTGAACCAACCTGTGTCCCT
This sequence comes from Scalopus aquaticus, assembly GCA_004024925.1. NCBI lineage: Eukaryota > Metazoa > Chordata > Mammalia > Eulipotyphla > Talpidae > Scalopus > Scalopus aquaticus. The sequence goes on from PVIJ01008849.1 coordinate 2,168, forward strand.
GGGATAAATCCCACTTAGTTGTGGTGTATTATCTTTTGGATGCATGTTGGATCCTGTTGGCTAAGATTTTGTTAAATATTTTTGCATCAGTGTTCATTAGAGAGGTTGGTCTGTAGTTTTCTTTTTTTGTGTTGTCTTTGTCTGGTTTTGGTATTAGAGTAATATTTGCTTCATAGAATGTGTTTGGTAGTACTCCTTCCTTCTCGATTTTTTGAAAGAGTTTGTGTAATATAGGGACTATTTCATTTTTCAATGTTTGGTAGAATTCGTTTGTGAAACTGTCTGGCCCTGGGCTTTTGTTTTTGGGAAGGTTTTTGATTACTGTTTCAATTTCACTGCTTGTGATTGGTCTGTTTAGGTATTCTGTATCTTCTTTATCTAGTTTTGGGTGATTGTATAGTTCTAGGAATTTGTCCATTTCCTCTAGGTTGTTGAACTTGTTTCTGTATAGCTGTTCATAATAATCTCTGATTATTCTTTTGATTTTTGCTGTGTCCGTTGTGATTTCTCCTCTTTCATTTATGATCCTATTTGTTTATGATCATCCCGTTTTTTCTTTGTAAGCCTGGCTAGTGGTTTGTCTATTTTGTTTATTTTTTCAAAGAACCAGCTTTTGGTTTTGTTGATCTTCTGGATTGTTTTTTTTTTTATTTCCATTTCATTTAGTTCTGCTTTGATTTTTATTATTTCCTTTCTTAAGCTGGCTTTGGGTTTTTTTGTTGTTCATTTTCTAGTTCTTTGAGATGTGAGATTAGATTGTTTCTTTGAGTTGTTTCTTGTTTCTTGATGTGAGCTTGTCATGCTATATATTTTCCTCTTATTACTGCTTTTGCTGTGTCCCAAATGTTCTGGAAGGTTGTGTCTTGGTTGTCATTCATTTCTATATATTTTTTAATTTTTTCTTTGATCTCTGCATTGATCCATTGGTCTTCCAGTAATGTGGGCTTCAGTCTCCATGAGGTGAAAGGGTTTCTTTTTTTCTTTTTATTGTTTATTTCCAGTTTGACTCCTTTGTGATTGGAGAAGAAGCCTGGTATGATTTTGATCTTAGTGTATCTGTTGAGGTTTGTTTTGTGGCCTAATATGTGATCGATCCTGGAGTATGTTCCATGTGCACTTGAGAAAAATGTGTATTCAGTTTTTCGGGGGTGAAGTGATCAATAGATATCTGTTGATCCCATGTGGTCTAGGTCCTTATTTAGAGCTTTAATGTCCTTGGTTACTTTTTGTCTTCTTGATCTGTCCAATAGAGAAAGTGGGGTGTTGAAATCTCCTACTATGTATGTATTTTCTTTAATGTCTGTTTTCAGGGATGATAATAATTGTCTGATATATTTTGGTGCTCCTTCATTTGGGGAGTATATGTAGATGAGTGTTATATCCTCCTGTTCTATTGTCCCCTTTATCATGATGTAGTGGCCAGCTTTGTCCTTTTTTACCTTCTTAAGTTTGAAGTCTATTTTATCTGATATAAATGTCGCTGTTCCTGTCTTCTTTCTTGGTCCATTTGCTTGTAGGATTGTTTTCCATCCTTTAACTATTAACTGTTTATCTTTCACAATTGAATGTGTTTCTTGTAGACAGCAGAAGGTTGGGTTTTGTTTTTTGATCCATGTTGCTATGATGTGTCTTAATTGGTGTGTTTAGTCCATTTACATTTAGAGTTTAATATTGATATACTGTCATCCATATTTTTTGTTTGTTTACCCTTTTGTGGTTCTAATTCTTACCTTATTCTGTGTTTCCTGGTCTTCTGTTGGTTTTGTCTTCATGACTTCTAGTATTCTTTGAAGTGGGGGCTTGGTAGTGATGAATTTCTGTGATTTCTGCCAAACTATAATCTTTTTGAGCCCTCACTTTGTGTCATGTGATGTGTGTATGCTTCATATCATCTCATTTAAGCCTGACAACCATCTTATAAAATAGTTGAACTATCAAGTCCCTTTTAAGATGGAAATACTGAATTTGGAGAGATTGAGCAGTTAGCCCAAAGTTTCACAATTTGTTCTGGAGACTTGGGTTGAAAACCAGAGTCCACATTCTTTTCATTATGGTGGAACTAAAATGGGATAGAGTGGAGCCATCGGGTATCTGTGACTGTTTTTCTTAGACACAGGTTGATCGCTGTCAGGATGTCAGGCAGGGTCAGGGAACAGGTATACAGAGCAGGTCTCCTTGTCTACTTCCTGCTAGGAACCTGCAGTCTAGGGTATCGTGGAAAGTGACCTTACACTGACCAGGTGCAGGGTAGTTCTCTAATTGACCTGGTTAGTTGCTGGTGTGGTTCGCCTGAGGCCTTTTGGGTTCCATTTGGGTTCTTCACTTACAATGTAGAAATGATCCTCCTCTGTGTATTTCTGAATGGTAAATGGGACGTTACGATCATTGACTATTTGGAAATGGGTTTAGATATTGTCTTGGCCAACTTTTACCCAATATGGTTCATCCTACCCCTCTGCTGAGTTCTTGCCACATAGTTGCGTATATATGAAGGGAGTGTTTGGTGCTGGGCTCTGTGAGGGGGAGCGAGTATGCTTTTTGCTCCTTGTACAGCAGGGAAGCTTGAATGATGAGAGGGTCAATAGGTCAAGCCACCAAGTCACCTGGTTACAATTTGAGTAGAGTGTTCTCTCAAATGTATGTGCCTCTGCTGTGGACTGTGCTATGCCAAGGGCACTATGTGTGTGTGTGTGTGTGTGTGTGTGTGTGTGTGTGTGTGTGTGTGTGTGTGTGTGTGTGTGTGTGTGTGTGTGTGTGTGTGTGTGTGTGTGAGAGAGAGAGAGAGAGAGAGAGAGAGAGAGAGAGATGCATAGAAACTTGAACGTGGTAGAGTGGTAGAGATGGTCATGGTCTCTCCACCAGAGGGCCCTGGTAGGCTCACTTAAAAATTTTTCTCCTGATCCAAAATGTGTGCTTTTTTGTTTACACTGTTGAAGAACAAATGAAATCCTGAGTTCAGTTCTGTGACTGACTTCACAGACCACTGGAAAGGCAGCATGGTCTGTGGAAACAATACGGATTCTGGGCCAAACTGGCTTTTGAGTACTGATTCTACCCTTTTCTGACTGCATGAACTCTGGCCAAGTTATTTAATCTCTGATTTTCAGTCCCTTCACAGGCAGAATGAGCAGTGTATTAGATCTTCATCAGAAGGGCTGTTGTGAAGAATAAATGAGTAGGAACTTTGCTCGGAACATTGAAACTGCTCTATAAATATTGACTCTGGGATACCCAGATAATTGCATATTGGGGGAGGGATGTCACTGGGATATTTCTCTCCATCCCTCATTCCAAGTGCTACACTTAGGTTTATTACAGTTCTACAGCTTCTAAGAACTAAAGCTTTGCACAATCTAAGGGATGGCTGAGAGCTCACAGAAGGTGGAGTTAATGTCTGATGGACGTTTGTCCTTGGAGAGTTTGCTCCTCCCCCCTTCCTCTGCTGATATGACTGTGCCATCATTGTCCTGAGGACATATGTGTTGGGGATTAGCTCTGCTCTATACAATCGTAGGAATATTTTTATATGGCTGGAGTCAGTTTTTTTTCTCTGTTATCATTAAGCCACAAATGGAAACTTGAAAAAATTTCATTTAATGAAGTGGTCCCAAATCTCCAAACTTCATTGGACCTAGTCCACCTTTCAAAGTGTTCTGTCCTCGTGTCTCTATTTCTTCACTTGTCTGCTCTCTTTTGAAGGGCCTCTGGCTGCCTCATTGCTAAATCCAGTGGATTTTCTTATCCTTAGTCTGGCTGATCTTTTTTTTTTTTTTTTAAGATTTATTTGTTTATGCATACCAGAACTGGCGGTAGGCCAGAGGTGTGGGGTGGTGAGAGGATTCACCAGAGGCAGAATGGGGAGCAGAACAGGCAGATCTACTGAAGTACACTGCTGAGGGGAGCAGCGGGTGAGGCAGGAGAGGTCTGCTGCGCCATGTGGGAATCTCCCTGGCCCGGGGATCGAACTTGTACTGCAGTGGCTGCCGATAGCTTCATAGTGCTGTGATTTAACCTGTTGTGCCACCAGGGAGGCCTCTGACTGATCTTTTGACACTGTTGCCTACAACTTGATTTTCTCAGAAGTCTCTTCACTATTGACCTGTGTAATTCTGCTTTATTCTTGTTTCTCATCTGGTTCCCTTGCTTTTCCTTTCTTTTCCTAACTGTCAGCCCTGAAGATTATTCTTGGTACATTGTTCTTTCTCTCTTAGTTTTCTCCCTAAGACAGAGCCTATATTCTTGTGCTTTGGTTATCTCTGTGTCGATGGCACCAAATTATTGCCTGCCTTTAGCCCTCCTTACTTTTGTCTTCCAACAGGTTTGAAGTTGCCAGATCCAGGGACAAACTCTGTACCTAGTGGCATTGAACTCTGCTTATTCTATTTGTAGATAAAGTATATGTATCTATATATAGATGATACAGAATCTGTGTCTGTCATGTCTTCTGAATTTTCAACAGTCCAAATGAAAACTGAGTCTTAAGCTCCCTTGCAGCATTTAGAGTCTTTGAAAGCTGTGGCTGAGTAGGTCTGGTGTGGGCCAGGCTGGGTTACCTTTTATTTTAGTCACTCTGCATGTCATTGATTTCCTTCAGATGGAGCCTTATTATCTTTTGTCTTTGGGATTGCAGTGTTTTAGTAACATGCTTGAAGATTTTTTTCTCTTCCCTGGTAGGGTCGGTGTGGGATTGGTCATGCTTTCCACATTCTGGAGTCAAAAGTATTGAAAAAGGAGTATCCTATGCCATGTTGCCTTTGCTCTAGGGCTCTAGTCCTAGTTGGGCCTGTGGAGCCCTTATTGGCTCCATGTGTTCTCAGGTGGGGCCAGCACGTGTCCCTCTATTGCCACTGGAAAGGCCTTTCTTGAGCTCTCCCTTGCACGCTTCACAGTAGATTTTTGGCTTTGTAACTTGCTAGTCAGGCAGAAACTTGGGTCCATTGTAAATAGCTTTCAGTTGCTGTGAGTAATCACTTTCCTTTTGGGTACCTTGAACTTGTTGAGAGCAGTCCCCATTTGCCTGACTGTAGACATGACTTCAATATTTGGGGCATATACTGCCCCCATTACACAAATAGTTGATGTCTTAAAGCTATTCCAAGTCCAGCCTTCTCACCGGTTAGGGGATGGTCTGGGGTTAGAAGCCTCATTTCTTTAGGGCCTCCCCGGTGGCGCAGCGGTTAAGCGCTGCGCTGTGGAGCTGTCGGCTGCGGCGACGCGAGTTCGATGCCCGGCCAGGGAGAATCCCACATGGCGCGGCAAACCTCTCCTGCCTCGCCCGCTGCTGCCCTCAGCAGTGTATTTCTGATCTGCTTGTTCTGCTCCCCACTCTGTCTCTGGTGAACCCTCTCGCCACCCCACGCCTCTGGCCTGTACCCCAGCTTGTATGTATAAAAATAAAAAATAAAATCTTTAAAAAAAAATATTGAAAAAAAAAAAAAAAGAAGCCTCATTTCTTTGGCTATTCAGAGACTCTTCCTATTTAATGCTATCTGCCTCCTTACTTTCTGTTTCGTTTACCTCACAAGAGGAAAAAGTCTGTTTGCTTGATTATTCCAAACCTATTTCTCTTGTCCTTCAAATAATTCTTTAAAAATTCATTTCATTTCCTAAGCCTTTGCACATTGTTGTTCCTTGTCAGGGATGTCCTTTCAGTGTCCTCTTTGCATTGTTTCTTCAGCCTCATATTTGTCTGCTCAAATTAGGCAGTGAGCTTCTGTTTGTGTAGAGGTGAGTGACTGTATGTTTGTATGAGTTGGTGCAGCCCATAAATAGTAATGAATGTGTGGCTGTGGGGAAGAGTTCATCCTCAAACCTTCAGTTTATAATGCAGAAGATTGTTTTAAAGCTGTTCTTGGAGCTGGCCGGTCTACGTGATAGTGGCTGTCTGGATGCAAGTGTCCTGGAAATAGCATTAGTGGGTTGTGTCTGCCTTGGGGTGCAGCAGAAAACTTGCTTGGGCCTATCCATTTTGAGCTGTGGGAGTACTTCAACATATTTCTTTTACCTCCTTGGAGCAGATACACTCAACAAAAGACTTTGATTATAAATTTGGAAGTGTGGGGTCAGCTAGAGGGTGTGCAGATCCTGAGGAGACGGGAACACTAGAGAGCGGTTCCGGGATGCCTGCCCTGACCTTAATTGCCTGTGGGTTCAGGGGCACATTGTCATACCATTTCCAGCGATGGTGTGGTAGGTAGGTGCCAGGTGCTGTATCAAGCACTTTGCATGCAGTTTTATTTAATCCTTCCTAATTCTCTGTGTAGTAGGAACTCTAATTTCATCCATTTTATAGGTGAAGAAACCGAGTCCCAGTGAAATCGTATACAAGATCATATAGTTAGGAATCGGCAGAGCCGAGAATTGGCCTTATATCTGTTTGACTCTAAAATGTGTTCTGCACTTCTCACACATTCCTTTTATTCCTTTGCATCAAACTCCTCCTTATAAATGGAAATAGGAATATGTACATTTTCACTTGGGAGATACAATGTAGGTTAAGAACATAAACATTTTATTTTTATTTATTTTAAAAAATATTTATTTATGCATACCAGAGCTGGGGTATAGGCCAGAAGTGTGTGTGTGTGTGTGTGTGTGTGTGTGTGTGTGTGTGTGTGTGTGTATGTGAGAGAGAGAGAGAGAGAGAGAGAGACGATTCCTGAGACACAGCAGGGAGCAGAACAGGTGGATCTACTGAAGTACACTGCTGAGGGTAGCAGGGGGTAAGACAAGAGAGGTCTGCTGTGCCATGTGGGAAGCTCCCTGGCTGGGGATTGAACTTGTGCTGCAGTGGCTGCCGATAGCTTCATAGTGCTGAGACTTAACCCCTTGCACCACCAGGGATGCCCAAGAACATAAACATTTTATAAGACGGAGCTCTAAGTGCCTTTTTGCCACGCTGCTGAGGTGGCGCTGTCTGCTAGGATACTTGTAACATTTCCACTTGTTCCCTGTGCTCTGGCCCTGAGACTGGAGAGCACCCATTGTCAGTGGGGTCGGCCAGCCATGTCAGAAGCTTCCAGAGACCCAGCAGAACCACTCTTCCTTCCTCCATTGGCTTCTTATAATCCTCATTCCGTTCTTGTGTTTTCTGCCTTGAGAGAAGAAAAAAGTTACTGGAGGATATCTTGTTTACCTAGGGTCTAGTCCTGTCAGAACCGAGTGGAGGGCATGAGGCACCGAGGGAGGAAAGGACTAGTGTGCTTCAGGGCCTCCCCAACCTGTGCCCCTTGCATCTGCTCTGGGCGGTAGTGGGCTGGCAGTGTAGATTGCTTAGAACAACTTCTATTTAAATAGAGGTAGAACCTACAAATGGTCAGCTTTGTTAGAAAAATGGGTATCTCAAGTACCTTATTATCTCTTTTGTACTGAAGCCCAAAGGATACTTAAGGAACGAGCCACTGGTGGAACATTGAAACACAGTCCCCTTTCCCAGACTGAGTGATGGTGTTTTAAGTCATAAGAAGACAGTAATTGTAAAGATGTAGGCCCAAGGATGGTGGGCTGGCTTGTTGTGCAGGGGCAAGTGACTAGGCGAACCCAGGGCTTGTGGGTGATAAGTGGATGGGGAAGTCGTTATCCTCATACCAAGTGTGCCAGACCGTGCCTTGATGGGATGCTGGGTCTTTGGCTTTATTTATCAGGATCTGAGGTTTTCTTCTGCTGCTGCCTACCTCTCTGCTTGTGATAGTGGGCCATCCTAGGGCAGAACATAGCTGTGTGAGTCTTTCCTTTTCCCTCATTTCCCCTCTTCCTCAGCTTCAGCATAAAGACAAGAAAAACTATACCTGTTACTTCCTAACTAAGCACCAAGAGCAGGTGACATGGCTGCAGGCCATGTTAGAGGACAGACACCTTTACCCATGTCTGCATGCCGCAGAGCTTGCGCTTACTGTCTGGGTGCCCCTGCAAAGCTTGGGAGACTTGAACATTTTTCTCCCGGCCTCACTTCTAGGTTTCTTCCCAGTTTGTCACCACCCCACCTTTACCCTCCTGCTTCTTGTTCTCTCTCTTTTTTTCTTTCTCTCCACCCTTCCCCCTCTCCTCTCTCCTCTGTCCCCTTTCTCTGTTTCATGGCAGTATGTGTGGAGACAATAAATAGGGCAGGTGTACAGTCCATGCGCAATCACTGGGGGGAGATGAAAGACCCATTTATGAATTGATTGCTCATTCTTAGTATTGACAGAAAATACTTCTGGGGGTGTCCGTGTGTGCACAGGAGATGGAGGCAGCTCAGAACCCTGGGGGAGCTGCCATTTTTCTCTTCCCTTCTCCCCTTCCCCCTCCAGGAGGTAGAGAAGCTGCTATTTGTGCATCAGTGGCCTCCTGCCTCTTCTTCCTCAGTCCCTTCTGGGCCTCCTGCTCCTGTTCACATGCCTTCTTTGCCCTTCACTTCTTCGTTCTCTTCCTCCTCATCTCTCTCCCAGGTCCAGTTCCAGTGCTGATGTTTGACTATAAGGAGGGTGTCTCTAACTTGGTATGTGAACATGTCTGTGTATGAACATGAACATGTAGGTTAAACCTGTGGCTTTTGGGATGATCTTCATTCTCTCTTATTGTTATTATTGTATGTTGTCCTGATAATGCTGTGAAACCTCACTTCCATTTTTAATTCCTTTCCCCCCAAAGTTAAGGCTTCAGGGTTATGAAGGGTATGGGGCATTGTAGGACGTTCTAGGGCTGTGTTCTCTTGGGATCTCCTGGGCCTTTTTAGTCTCTCTTGCCCCTTGTTCATCCTCACCCTGACAGGCTTCTCTCTCTCTTTCACACCCAGGCATGGCCAGCCACCTGTCTGGAACCTGGTGCCATCCTGTGAACTCACTCTTCTTTCAGTGTGATTGGTGCACTAGGGAGCCAGGTTGCTGGGGGACGCTCATGTGGCACTCAGCCGTTCCATTTTGTCGACAAAAAAAGAGGGGAGAAACTGGCAGAAAGCAAAGACTTTTGCTGCTGGGCGAGTGTAAGCAGCTATTTTTAGCACCCGAGCCTTAGCTTTTCCATTTGGCTGTGCTTTTTTAGCACAGTGCCGGTCCAGCAGGGCTGTTTTCCTTCATGGCTCCAGATGTCCTTAGGGAAAGTTTCCATCTGCCCTAGAGGAGGTGTGGACTGGGCAAAGGGGTAATAACTTCTGAGAATGGGTTCAGGCAGGGCTTTGGAACCTCACTGCAATCATGTCACAGGATCAATTTGATACAGAATAGGGAGGAGAGTGGTAGGAAGAGGAATGAGAAAAGGAGACTGCTGTATTCTTAGAGATGTTCCCTGTAACTCATTCAGTGAAACCTCTATTGAGTAAATTGACTAATGAAGTGAATTGGGACTGAATGATCACCATGTAAACATTTTAGAGTGTGGGGCTAATACTGACATGTTCTGAGTTTTTCTTTTTAGTTTCTTTGTCTTTTTGTCAAACATTATTGTTCATTTTTTCCACAATAAAGGCTTTCTCCCCTCAGGTGTGGTCACCATAGTTTTCCACTGCCAAAGCACCCATACTCCTCCAACATAGTCCATTGTCCTCTCCTCCTGCCTAGTCTTCTACTCTCCCCTTCTCCTTCCCCATGTTCTGAGTTTTTCTGAGGCATTTGCCCAATTTTTTTCTTTATGCTTTCTTAACCTAGATCATTTGTCTATTTGGATTAAGTTCTGTTGACTTCCATTCTATTTTACTGGCCACCATTTTTCCACACTCCAAACAGTAGCTCTATACCCATTAAGCAATAATTTTGTTTTTCTCTGCTTCTAGCCCTTGGTAAGCTTTAATCTACTTTCTGTCCCTCTGAATTTGCCTGATAGTTCATTTAACTAGAATCACACAATATCTGTACTTTTGTGTCTAGCTTATTTCACTTGATATAATGTCTTCTAGTTCCATTCATGTTGAACCACTTATCAGAATTTCATTATTTTTATGACTGAATTAAAATGAATTAAATGAATTAAAACATTAAAATGAATCCACTTATTTGTTGAATCATACGTGGGATATTTCCACCATTTGGGTACTGTGAATAAGGTGTTATGTGAATATACACAATGAATGATGCTGCTATATGCATACATGTGGGAGTCTCGAGTAACTGTTTTCAGATGTTGGGTAGAATATATACCTAGGAGTGAAATTGCTAAATTATATGGTAATTCTATGTTTAGCGTTTTGAGGATCTGCCAAACCATGTCCCACAGCAGCTGCACCATCATAAATTCCCACAGGTTATGTATGTACAGTGGTTCCAATTTCTCCATTTCCTTGTCAACATTTGTTACATTCTATTCTATTCTATTCTATTCTATTCTATTCTATTCTATTCTATTCTATTCTATTCTATTCTATTCTATTCTATTCTATTCTATTCTATTCTATTCTGTCTATCTGTCTGTCTATCTATCTATCTTCATTCTAATAGATGTAAATTGGTATCTCATCCAAGGTCATGAAAGTTTCCCTTATGTTGTCTTCTGAGTGTTGTTCTTCCCCCACCCCCACTGTTTGCATAGCTTTAAGTTTATTAAAAAAGAGAAAAATTTTTTACATGATGAAAGATTTCAGAACTTCAGTGGAATGGGCAGCTTCACATGATGCCATTTCAATCGTGATTTCAGTCTACATACTCTCTAAGAATGTCATCATCTCTCAGAAATAATCTTTGTTGTCTAGAATTACTTCGGTGCTTCCTTATTCCAGGAGAAGAATTATACCTCCAACTGTCACGCTACCTGGTTGAATCTCGCTACCGTTTCCCTCAGAGCCCAAATCCACTAGATACTACTGTTGGTTGCATTATTTTTCCTTGAGATTTTTCTGGAAGCATTGTGCCTCCTTTGGTTAGTTTCAGCTGCACTCTTTTCAACTAATATTGGTCAAAGTGGGGAAGAAACTTTTTAACTATTTGTCCTGCCATGACTCCGGCAGGGCACACTCTGTTCTGCTGCCGCAGAAAAGAGAGACCCCATACTCTGGCCCTCTGAACACGTGAATCCTAAGTGTTCTTGCTCTTAAATTTAGTTCTCTGACCCATTTTTGAGTTTTTTTGGTATATGGTATAAGGGAAGCACCCACTTCTTTCTTTTGCAGTATGGATACCTGATTTCCCAGCACCTTTTTTTTTTTTTTCAGCTGCTCTTTCCTATTGGAAGATCTTGGCACTCTTGTTGAATACCACTTGATCATATATGTGATTATTTCTGTGTTTCAGTTTTATTTTTTTAGAAATAATTTATTTTCTTACCTAGTTGTTCATTTTTGTACAGTTTTGATTTCTTCCCTCAGGCATCGTCACTGTGGTTCTCCCGCCACCACAGACCCGTGACCCAGCTCCCCTGTCCCTCGTGCTCTTCCCTCCCCGGCTGTGTGCCTCAGATCTGCAGTCAGCTTGCAAGTTTTGTCCTACCCTTTGTTTGACTTCTCTATATCCCACATATAAGTGAAGCCATATTCATCGTTTTCCTTCTGAGTTATTTCACTTAATGTAATCCTTTCCAGCTCCATTCATGTTGTCGCACATGGCATGAGTTTATCTTTTTTAATTACTGAGTATTCCATTGTGTGTCTACCCCATCTTCTTGATCCATTCATCTGTTTGGGGGCATTTGGGTTGTTTCCACATTATCTTGATTATTGTAAAGAGTGCTGCAGTAAACACAGGAGTACACGTTTCCTTTTGAATTAGTGTTTTTGTGTTCATTGGGTAGATTCCTAGGAGTGGAATTTCTGGATCACATAATAGTGATCCACATGTGATACGGATTATATGATAGTGATCCACCTCCACACAGCTTTCCATGGTGGCTGGACCTGTTTAAATTCTCAACAGTGTAAGAAGGTCCCTTTTTCTCCATATCCTTGCCAGCATTTTTTTTTAAAAAGATTTATTTATTTATGCATACAAGAGCTGGGGTGCAGGCCAGAGGTGAGGGACAGTGAGAGGATTCACTAGAGACAGAGTGGGGAGCAAAACAGGCAGATTGACTGAAGTACACTGCTGAGGGGAGTAGTGGTGAGGCAGGAGAGGTCTGCTGCGCCATGTGGGAATCTCCCTGCCCAGGGATTGAACTTGTGCTGCAGTGGCTGGGCTGGCAGATAGTTTCATAGGCTGAGACTTAACCCCTTGCACCACCAGGGAGGCCCTGTTTCTTGTTTTTTTAATATGGGATATTCTCACAAATATGAGGTGGTATCTCATTATTTTGATTTGCGTTTCCCTGTGGTGAACCTTTTTTCATATACCTGTTGGCCATTCGTATTTCTTCCTTGAAGTGTCTTTTTAGTTCTCCTGACCAGTTTTTGATTGGGTTGTTTGCTTTGTTTTGTTGAGTTGTGTAGGCTCTTTGTAGATCTTTGATAGAAGTCCCTTATCAGTTGGATGGTGTGCAGATATTTTCTCCCGTTTAGTAGAGTGTCTCTTTGATTTGGTTTACTGTCTCTTTTGCTGTACAGAAGCTTTTCAGTTTGATATAGTCCCAGCTATTTATCTTCTTTGTTTTCCTTGCTTCTGGAGATGCGTCTTCAAAGTTGTTTCTGCGGTTTATGTGATGGAGCGTTTTGCCTATGTTTTCTTCTATATATTTTAAGATTTCAGGTCTTCCATTCAGGTCTTCATTTTGAGTTGATTAAAAAAAATTTTTTTTATTGTTATGCATACAAGCTGGGGTGCAGGCCAGAGGCGTGAGGGGTGAGAGGATTCACCAGAGACAGTGGGGAGCAGAACAGGCATAGACCGATATACACTGAAGAGGGGAGCAGTGGGCGAGATAGGAGAGGTCTACCGCGCCATGTGGGAATCTCCCCAGTTAGGCATCGAACCCTCGTCGCAGCTGCCAGCGGCTCCACAGCGCAGTGCTTTAACCCACTGCACCACCAGGGAGGCCCTTGAGTTGATTTTTGTGTGTGGTGTGAGATAGTCTGGTTTCATTCTTTTGCATGTGGCAGCCCAGTTTTCCCAGTGGGTTTCAGTTTTATTCTGTTGGTCTATATGTCTGTTCTTATGCCAGTACTGCACTCTTTTGATTACTGTAGTTTTACAGTAAGTTCTGAAATCAGGAAGTATGAGTCTTCCAACTTTGTTCTTTTCAGGATTATTTTGTTTCTTCTGACTCCCTTGAAATTCCCTGTGTGATTTTAGACGGAGAGTTATCTTTTCTGTAAAACAAGCAAACAAACAAACAAAACCTTTGAGATTTTGATAGGGATTGCACTGAATGTACGTATTGCTTTGAGTAGTGTTGTAATTTTAACAATATTAAATCTTCATTCCATGACTGAGGGATATTCATTGTAAGTCATTTTAATTTTGACACCTACCTGCACTTTGGTTTTTTGACCATTTAAAAAGTAATATAAAAGGTTTTGTGGTTTGGGAAGATTGACTTTTAGTGGTTTAGGGGATGCTGATGGCATCTGTTATCAAGTGTTAGCAGTGGTTATGGTTGAGAAGTGAATGGTTATAAAGGCTTTTTCAGATTTGGGACCATCTCTGTTTATACACAGATCAATTAGTTTCCTTTCTCCACTCCGTAACCAAAACCACCCTACACAACCTAATAACAAGTTGTTACTGAGGAAAGAAGGAAGCCGGTCTGTTGTAGCTCATGAAGACCTCTCATTGCTTATCCAGTTCCATTTAAGGCATAGCTCCCCTGTCATGACTGGACTCCCTATGGAAAGTGAAGTTTTACTTCACATTGGTCTGCCCTGTGGTAGAGCACCCGTGGTACCTGCATGCAGGAGGTGTCTGACATCCATGAACAAGTGACATCATGGGAGCCACAGTGCTGGAGGGTCAGGCATCAATTTTTTCTTGAACTTCTGTTTCCTGTGTTTACATTCCTCAGGTCTCTGACTATGCCTCCCCATGGCTTGCCCCCATCTGGGGTGGCTCCTCTGTGTGTGCTGTTTGGGCTGCTGATGGCCTGCTGCTTCACCTTCTGCCTTAGTCATCAGAACCTGGTAAGTATCTTATCACAAGTCAAAGGATCCCTTTTGGGGTCCTAGATGTCACCTTCATGTCACCAGAGCTGCTGTGGGAGTGGGTGAGCTTTCATTGTTCCTGTAGGAATAGGACCAGCACTGCATGACAGAGTACGTGTTCTTACCCCCATCCCTGAGTCCCGAGGCCTCTCTTTAAGGTCATGGCACAGTTTGCCTTTGGGAAAATATGATATGATGATGATAAATTTACCATGTACCATTGATTAAGTGAATTGTTATTAAATTCATCACAGTTGTCATTTGCACTTCGAAGGCCTCCTGCCCCAAAGCCTCCAGCACTTTACTCAACATTTAGTGGGAGTCCTTGAGTTTGGGGCTTTATAGATGTTCTTAATTAATCCCCCAGCAACCCTATGAAGTAGACCACTATAATTATTATTCTCATTTAGAGAAGGAGTAGATGCTAAGGTTCAGAGAGACATTAAGTTACTTGGCCAAAATCATGCAGCTAGTTTGTGGCAGAACTGGAAAGGTCAGGGCTCCTCCCAGGAGCTCGGTGCTATGGTGAGCACTAGTTTCAAGTAAAATTACTTTTTCTTTGATTCCCTCTTCTTGATGTTTTCTCAGTCTGCCTGTATTCTGCATTCTCTTTCCCTCTATCCTTTTATCCCTGTTCCCTCCCCGCCCCACCGCCCCCCCTTTCTTGGCCTTCCTTTATTAACCTAGACCTCATTGCTCAGGGTTTCTGTCATTGCCACAGGCGGGACAGAATGTCTGAGCAGGCCCTGAGCTTGGTCTGGTTGCACTGTGCTGAACCGGGTTCCTTGGCTCCTTGGCTTTCCCCAGTAACTGCCTGCCCTTGACCCAGTGCCCTCTCTTCCCCCTCCCTTGAGAAGCCCTGACTGTCTGCTCTCTTGACAGCTCTCTGGCCACCTCCTAACCTCAGGGGCTCCCACTAAATGTTGGGTAAAGTGCTGGAGGCTTTGGAGCGGGAAGGCCTCGAAGTGCAAATGACAATTGTGATGAATTTAATAACAATCTAGCTCTGCTGAGGTTCACCTCTGGCTCATGGCAAGCTTCCACCTTCTCTCTGAAGTCATTTGTTTTCTCTGCCCCTCTCTCTACTTTGTGAGCAAGAGAGAATGTACAGTTAGGAGTCACGAATCCTTTTGAGCTTTTAATGTTCTCTACTGAGATCTTGTTACTGCCTTTTTTTCCCTTTGGCTCGCTCTTCAAGGACAATGAGAATGGGACCCCAGGGACCCTTGAGGTGGGGGCCTGACCGCAGCCTGAGGATGAGTCTGTTTCTGACATACTCAGGAACAGAAAAGCACCTCAGAAAAGCACCCAAATGTCTCAAGGAATTGGGGTTGTGCCCCTTCACACCTGCAACTTATAAGGATCTGGGTGCTCCTCCTCACGAGCTTTGGCAGGTGCACAGTTAATGAAAGCGTGCTTACGAGTTTACTCAAGGACCATGTGTTAGTAAGTCCCTTTTGGATAATGGTCCAACCAGACGCACTTTCAGAACTGTAATTATTCTGGTCCATTTATATTAGCACTATTGAGTCTAGTCTCAGAAAAATGTTAATACTGACTTTCATCAACAGAAACTGCTTTTATCCTTATGTCTGTTCTCAAACCATATCCATTTGTCATAAACTTTCATCATGTGCTGAACACAAGTAGGAGATGAAGCATCTTTTTCTCTCATACTATAAAAATTGCTGCCCTGATGGCATTTAAAATCCAAATTATGCAGCTAGCCACCTTCACAACGGTGAAAATGGGCAGTGAGGGAGGAGGGGGTGATGATGACCCTTTTCTTCAGTGCCTGGTGTCCAGGCAAGTGCTCCCAGTGACCTGGAATTGTCTTCCCCAAGCACTTTTGTGCAGATTAGTGGCCACCCAAGAGGGGCTGGCTGTGTGTCTCATTGTATGTTCTGGAGCCAGCCTCCCTTCTGGCTCATGCTGTAACACCACCTTGGGATACCACATCTTAGGAGCAGTAAAGGCTGAAGGCATGTGGTTGTGAGGTATGCTGGAGTCCTTCAAAAAGTGAATGATGGCGGTGAATGGTGAGGGAACTAGTGGAACCCAGTGCAAGGAGCATTTGGCAAACACCCTTTAGCCACCTACTTTGGAAGTTGGACCTGTATTTCCTTATCTGTAAAACAGAGTTGGTACCTTCCTCTGGAGATTCTAGTGTACATTAAATGTGACTGTAGCTATAAAGCACCCAGCATTGGCACTGACACGGTATGACCAGTGGATGGTCGATAAATGTCAGCTTTTATTTTCAGTGAGGGGATGACTGTTTCTCACTTTAATTTGGGACTGTGTCAGGTAGGCTCCTGTCCCAGAATATTACACGGCAGCCTGTCTCTGTCACAGTATCTATCAATTTAGCATTAGAGATTCATTCATTCTCTTGGATCTTGAAGGCTTTGGTCTTTAAGCCTCTCTTATTCAGATATATACGCAAGGAAGTGTGATGTGGTAAGCTGTTGTCAGCTAACACCTTAGGTGGGAATTCTTGACAGTCAGTTGAGAAGAAATTGGTATTTAGGTTGGTGGTGGCAAGGAGATGAGAGTGCTGAGGATTCAGCATGAAGGGAACCCTGAGAAGTCAACTGAGAGGGCACCAGAGCTTGGGATTTACTTCAGAGCTGACCAAGGGCTGGCCTGTCTTTGTTATTTCTTGGTTTTTCTCTCTCACTCAGGACACTGCCCTGGCAGAGAGAAGGTGGTCGTTTCTCTGGTGTTTTCTCACCTATTCTATAAAAGCCTTCTCTTGGGAAGGGGGGGGTTATGCTGGCAGATGTGCTAAGGTATTCTTACTGCTCTCATTTCTTTCTCTCAGCATCCAGGGCACAACAGTTAGGACACATGCCTAAGAACAGAAACACAGAAGTGAGTCAGGGTATATGTGTGGACTTTGGAGCCAGGCAGACCTGGACTTAAATCTCTGCTCTGCTTTTATCAGCAGTGCGATTTTTCATCTGGAAAATGGGAAAAAAGTAGGTGTTCATAGATGAAACTTGGGTGAATTGTGAGGCATAGAGGGCATTTTAGCCCAGTGCTGGGCATTTGGTAAGTGTTTAATAAATGATCACCGCTATTATCACTACAGCCTCCTCATCCCTGTAGGGCTGCTTGTCTTCAAAACCTTTTCTGGAGTTCTCCTTTTGAACTGACTGACAAGCTTGTTCATGTAACTGATCTTCCCTCAGTGCTTGCCAGATGTGACTTGTGTAGGCAATTCACAGTCAGATTTGGTGAACAAGGTGAGCTAATTAGATTGGGTAGCATCAATTTTGTATCATCCTCACTGAAAACCATAGTGTACTATAAAATAATACCAGATTGTGTGTGTGTCTCTCTGTGTGTATGTGCATGGATTAAAACCTGGTTCAGAAATGATAGACCAAGAACAAGCTCAAAAAACATTTTGAGCAGTGAAAGGACTGTTTCAAAAGTGTTTAGTGTTTGTTCTTCTAAGAGCGTGAAGCATGTGGGTTAGCGGTTCATCAATCTTACTTGAATCCTTTATCCTGAAAGTACTCAGTTAACTGTGTTAAAGAACTAGAAAAAGAGACTTTCCTAGCCTGCAGTTGTTAGAATGAACAGTACCTGGCCCTACTTAGATCTTGAAGGTCTTTCTGCCATATTCTCATCTATCACCCCCATTCCCGTTGCCTCTTTCTGTTTCCCTTGATGATGAGAATTTGGCTGCTCCCTTATATCTATACCTGCTAGAAGTTACGGGCCAGTAGCACACTAAAGCAAGAGCTGGAATTTAAAGCTTCGAGATAGTTTGGCTCTCTTACTGTTCTAAAAATGAGAAAATGTAGCAGAAAAATCCGGATTTCCGTTTCTCTTCAAGTTGAGTGCCTCATGGCAGTGGTGGACCAGTTGAATAGCAGCTGCGTCCCTTTGTCAAGGCAGGAGGGCTCTGGTCTCCACAGTTCCTCCACTCCCTGTTGTTTTACACCTGATCCAGGATGCTCCTTTACAGCCATCCCTCCCTGCTCCCTGGGGGCATTTGACCCACATGCCTCTCAGGGGAAATTAACATTCTCTGTGTCCTACCACCTACTGTGTGGTACTTTCTGGCAGAGGCTGACCAGAGACTGGGTGCCAGAGCCACAAAGACTTAGTGGTCTGGCGGGTCTGCTGTCTGGCTTCCAGTGGGCTTGTCTACTTTGGACTTGCCTCAGCCCCAGGCATTCTTGCTTGTGATTCATGCCTGCATGTAGGGGGAGGTGTTGCTTCTTTCCTTTGTTCAGTGATTTCAAACCAAGTCCTTGTGCTAGTCATGGGAGTATAGTGGTGAAAGAGATGGGCCCAGTGCCTCTCTCTGGAAATTTAGCTATTTGAAGTTTGATATCCATGCTCTCAGGCTATAGAATGCCACTTGACAGTCTTGTCTTCCTTTAGTCTCACACGCATGTTTACTCTACTGTTCCTTGTTCTTTTGAGCTCAGATGAGTGCAAATTTCAAGTTGAAGGTTTCAGAGGGGTCTAAGAGGCCAGGCCGCACTGGTGAACACAAGCCCAAATGTTACTCATCTGAACAGTGCCATCCTGTGTAGTCACTGTTGGATGTCACAGCACAGACCTGTCCAACCCGTCACTGCCTTTACAGGAAACATGTACTCAGAGCTAGTACTTAATGGTAGTACTTCATCTAATGTGGGAGCTACATACTGTTATTTCCACTTCATAAATGTAAAGTGGAACTTTCTAAACTTCAGCAACTTTCCCTGAGTTGCAAGAAACTATTCAAACTTCGGCACAAATTGTGTTGTGCTTCTCATTACTTGTGACGTGATTTGAGGGCTTTTTCTTGCCTAAGGTATATTCCTTACTGGTCCTTAACAAGACTTGAAATTCTGCCCTCTGAATTTCATGCCTTTATTCTTATTAAAATGTAAAGATCTTTGGAGGGGCTTTACATTATCATCATCAATACCATGACATCTTAACCTTTCCTTTTACAGCTAATTACAGATCAGACCCTGAGGGAACCAGGCAGGTGGGGTACTTATCTGGAGCTGGGACACTGCTTGGAAGAGATGCATCATTCCTTCCTGTGCAAGGCTAGAGTTGTTAGGAGACCGAAGAGGGATCTGTGTAACATACCTAACACAGATTTGGGCTCATAGGAAGAATCCACAAAATATAGTTACTATTATTAGGGGAAGATGTGGAGGGAAAATGATGGTAGGGAAGCGGAGGGCTCAAATTGCCTCCCAGTGTGTTAGTGTGAGTTCCTCCTTACGCTCCCAAATGTAATTTCCCAGAACTCTGGAAACCTCTGGTTCCAATTTCCTGAAGCCTTACTGCTTTTATGCAAGAACAGGTTTAAAAATGGGACGGGAAGATGGAGGTTGGTAAGGAGCAAGATGAATAATACTTTGTATTTATCTTGCATCTCTGTCTCCTGAGTGCCTACTGCTCGACAGACACCATCTCATTAATCCTCCATGCTCTCCATGGGCTGGAAAGAAATAGGTTTTAGGAAGAGGTTTCCGACCTGGACATCTTCCTCCCTCAGCTCAGCCGGCCATCTCACCTTCCCCTGGCAACCCCCCTGTGAATTGCAGTGTCTGGAGATCATTTATGCCCTGTAGGCACCCAGGGCAATGCCAGGGCCCTTACTGTGCCCTGCTGGGCTGTCTAGGAATTGGTTGAACCTCAACTACCAGCTTTTGTACATCTTTATTGGTCATTTGAGGCCTTACGCTACAGTTCATATGTGTGTTTTTTCTTTGATACATATCTTTATGTTTTTATTACAGGAGTAATAGGTAGCAGTTTTAAACATCACAGTACAGTAATGTATCAAGTAAAATGAAAAGGCTCTTACTGTCTCCTTTTACCAATCCTTCTTCTCTGTATGTTTCCTTAATCACTTTGAATATGGAAAATTTTGTCCTTATGCACATACAGAGGGGTCATACACACACAACAACATGCGGAGTCCAATGAACCGTTTCACCTCACTCGTGCTGGTTCTGTAGCTGACCTTGTGAAAGGCCCAAATATGACTGGGAGGAGCAGATGGGTATGGAGAAGAAAAGAAAAACCTCAGGCCATTTTCTTTCAGCCTGGTGCCTAGATGTGGTGGGTCATGCTCTGTTTTCTTTTCTCTGAAGGGGTTTGCGCTGACAAGCCTGGAGAAGAGCAGCACCAAAGAAACCGAAAGAAAGGAAGCCGCCAAGGAGGAGGAGCTGGAACCTGAGGTCCTGGAGGTGCTTCACCCGACCCATGAGTGGCAGGTCCTTCGAC
The DNA here is from genome assembly GCA_004024925.1 of Scalopus aquaticus. Lineage (NCBI taxonomy): Eukaryota > Metazoa > Chordata > Mammalia > Eulipotyphla > Talpidae > Scalopus > Scalopus aquaticus. The sequence continues at coordinate 22,389 of PVIJ01008849.1, forward strand.
CAGGTACTAAGTCCAGCCCTGTCCCAGTGGACACATTCTGAATTGAAACTGCCTGTGTCCTTTGTCCCCACAGGCCTGCTTTGTAGGAGCAGCCACTCTTTCTCCTGCCGGAGGGGAGAGTGTGGTCTATCAGAGTGGTGACTGCTGCTGTCAGTCTCAGGGGCCTTCATTTTCCAGGAGAACAGAGATTGTGGCATCTGAGTGCCCTGGAAGGAAGGCAGGTGGTGGGTGGCCGAGCTTTCTGAGCAAGTGATTGAAAACTTTCTTCCCTTGCACTTCTGAAGCACAGGAGAGGTAATGACATGTGCCTCGCTCTGCAAATGCTATTTTGGGCTCTGCTGCTCGGCTCAGTGCAGCTGAAATATTGTTCACGGGAGAGTCCTGAGCACCAGCGTGGGGCAGAAGTGTTCTGTTGCTAAAGGAACCTGTGCCAAGAAACAGGGGCTGGTCCTGACCTGGTTTTTAAATGGGCCATTCGCGTAAGTGTAAAATAATAATGAAAATAGCCAGCAATTATGGGGTGTTTGTGGTAATCAGGTATTATGTTAGGTGCTTTCTGTGTATAGGCTTGTTCACTCTTCACAATAGTAGGAGCTGTCACCATCTTTATTTTCAGATGGAGACATCGACATTTGGAGGGGTTGGGTAACTTGACCTGCGTGATTTGCCTAACTTATCCTAAGTCGTTGACTGCCGAGCGTGACCCCAGCTTCTTCCCACTTGTCCTTCTAGTCCTGGCTGTCTTGACTGGAGCCCCATTGTAGTGCCATTCAGGCCTGTTCTCAGAAGTAGGCTCTTTGTATTCTGCCCTGTGGAGAGGTGGATGGTAAACCCTGGCAGCTGCCAGGGTGTAGTTTCATCGGCTCCTTGCTGATACTCATCACCGTGTTCTCACTGTCCCTTTGCTGCTGAGCTGTCAGGACAGTGTTTGCTGTGCCAACTAGCTTTCTGGACTTGCCTGCTGGTAGCTGCTGCCACCAAAGTGTGATGAAACACCAAGCAAACCAACTAAGAGTAATGGGGTTGAGCAGCGGGAGCTTTTAGGAACAGAGGTACTGGGTTCAGCAGATCCAGCCTCTGGCTTCCCTCTTCCAGCTTCTGAGACCTCAGTCCCCCTGATCCCTGAGGACTAACATTAGAGGAGCCCTTAGGGGTGGGGAGTCGAAGATGGATATTATATCTGTTGGTTTTATGAGGTTAAAAGTATTTGTTCCAGTTTTAACCAGGCAAATGCCTGGCCCAAGTGGCAATTCATGTCCTATGCCCCTGCTTTAACCCCAACTGCTCCTGTAGCACATTCAGTGGTCTGGTCCACATTGCAGAACAGTCTTATAAGTTTTACGAGGGAAGCGGGGGTTTCCTTGCCCAGGCCTCTGTTAATGGCTAAGCACAAGAGCCCTGCTCTGGGGGAGAACCAGTGCTCATGTGACAAGGGCGGGAGTAAGGCTCTGAATGCTCCCTGGAGAATCAGTGTGAAGCGCTGGTTTTCGACATCTAACTGGATGCCTCATTGACATTAACATCTGTCTTCCAATTTTGAAGAGTTTCTTGAAATTTTTTCTGCTCCAAACTTCTTGAAGTTGCCCCAAAGTCTGGTGTATAGGGGCTGAGCATTGACACTCAGGGCCTGCACCTCAGGCGGCAAAGCCACTGTGGTTCCAGTCATATCTGCACCCTGTAAAAACTCCCCAAGAATGTTTTTTGCTACAGATGTCCCCGAAGTATGCAGGTGAGGGAAGATTAGGTGTGAGGATTGTTCTGGCCTTGGGATCTGGTGTGGGATGATTCAGAGCTTGGCACTAGGGAATCAGATCGTTTTAGCAAGTCTCTCCTAGGCCTTGGTACATGATTGAGGTGTTCTGTGTATATATTGAATAGTTTTGTGTGTGTCTATTGGTAGGAATTTGATCTCTCGGTGGTCTGTGTGGATAGCTGGCTCTTGACTTCACAATCAGAGGATAATATTTAATTCATCATGTTTTAAATGCTGCCTGTGAACTTCCAGAACAGCTCCTTAAATGTTGAAAGTGATGTAGCCAGTTCTGAAAACTTTTTGATGGCTTGATAATTGGGGGCTGGGGGAAGGAGTGTAACTTAGTGATAAAGAGCATGGTCTTTAGACATAGCCAGTCCTGGGTTCACATTTTTGGGGGCAAGTCACTAAATTCTTCTGCTTTTCAGTTTCCCCATTGGTAATATGGAAGTAGGGGAAATTGGTGACCTGGGGGAAATGGGAAATGTCCTGCCCTGCCTACACTTTAGATGGAGGCTGCTGTGAGCATACTCAACATGGGGATGTCACTCGGTACATAGCAGTTCTGATTTTAAATGGCAAATTCTCCATTTGTCCCATTCCTTTAACTCAATGATAGCATTGGATGCCAAGGAGGCTGCATCGGTGTGTTAGCCTTCCTGTTCTCTGGCATTAGATGGGAAAGGAACTCACAGTGTGAAGGAGAGGCTTATGTGGTCATGGCATGCCCACCTTCCGCAGAGATTCTGATGAGGCAGCAGGAGGGGTCAGCCCAGCGCTTTCTACCTCAGAGTCAGGGGTGTAGCTCAGGAAGATGATGGAGTTTCTTTCAGGAACTTTTAAGAATCTGGCAAAATGACTACTTTATGTTGACAGTCATTGATCCCAGTTTAGTACCTTCTGTCCCCTCAGGCCTCCAAGGAGGATATACTGGGATACAAGATCTGGGTTCATTGGAAGGCAGATTTCCAGCCTGCCTGGGACAGTAGGGGATGAGCCCATGACCTCATGGGCCTTCCCAGCAGGCCTGGTGGGAACTGGGCGCCAGCTCTTAGCCTGGAGTAGCTGCAGGCCGCTGTCCCGAAGTCTGCCTCTCTGTTATTACTGTCAACATCCTCACTGCGAGCTGCTTGTTCCTGGAAGTGATTTTACTGTCTCTCTTTCTTCTGGTTTATTTTGGGATCTGTCTCACCTTATGGAGGCACAGCAAGCATTTGAGTGTGGATTCAGCATCAGCTGTTCACACGCAAGCAGAGGAAAGCTGTTTGTTGGCAGGTTCCTATGGGTTCTGGGCATGGAACTCAACAATTTGTCTTGTGGCTGAGGACCCGTGCACCCCAGGACATTGTGCCTATGTTTTTATTATAGAAAGGCAGTCACAGCGCCGTGGGCATTTTCTGGTGGACTTCTGCTCCCTGGGCGTTTTCTGAGATCTTGCTTTGTCCCAGGCACTGTACTGGTAGCTGGAAATACAGATAATAGCTTACATTTACTGAGTATCAACTGTGCCGGTTATCCTTTGAGTGCAGGTACTGTATCTACCCTCATTTTTATATACAAAACTGAGTGTGAGAGATGTGACTTAGCCCAATGATCAATAAGTGATAGTCAAAATTCACACCTAGCTTTGCCTGTCTCTATACCTGAGCTCCTAACCACTGTGCTTACTGTCTTTCTGGATAGCTAGCGGGACATGACCACTGCTGTCCAGAAGCTTATGGCCTCACAGAGGAGACAAACAGAAAAAGTCACCAAGTGTTTGGGATATCCTGGTGGAAGTGTCTTGTGCTTTTTAATGTGGGCACAAGGGAGGGTCTGGGAATATTAGGGCCTTTTCTCTACCCCTGTGAAATCAGTGACTCAGATTTTAGTATTCTAAACCTCCAACACCACCTTCAGTTCTCTTTTATCTGTGTGGCTTTGGTCAGGATGCTTAGAATCTCTGAACCTTAGTTTTACTCACCGGAAAATAGGAATGACAGTATCTCTCCTTTACAGAGATAGTGTGAGGCTGACATAAAATGAACATACATGAAATGTTATACACAGGGCCTTGCACATAAATATTCAATAAGTGGCTATATCTGTCATTAAAAAAACATAAAACCAACCAAACCTTTGCTGCCTCCATTTCCTTTGGCCCCTGAAAGGGAAGTGGAGGGGATGAGGCAGCCTGGGCAGAGGCCCCCCGTTCCTGCTGATTAGCTTGAGCTATGTGTTGGCCCCATGTGGGCTCAGGGAACCTCAAACCTGGGGCTTCTTACTGACCTGAGCTGACTTTCAGGGTGTTGTGAGAACCTCTGAAATATTGACATTAGCAAAAAGAGCCGACTTGATGGGAGCTCACAGGAAGCTTGTGCAGGAACACATTCATGTGAGAGGGTTAGAAAAAAGGAAAAGAAAAAATATCCAAATCATCAACAACTGATGAGAGCAGTCCAAGAATTACAGAGCACCCGCCATCTGGTCAGATCATTTCAGATCTGCACGAGCAATAGGAGGGAACTGAATTTAAAAAACCTCATTTATAGTAGACCAGCTACTCTGTTTTTTTTTTTTTGACAATAATAAAATCTTTTTTTTTAAATATGTATTTTTATTGTCATTTATATCTTTTACATTTTCTATTCCCCTTGGGTAACCCACCACCAATTCACCCGTGATCCATCTCCGTGGTCCCTTGTGTCCTTTTCTACTCCATTTTGTGCCCTTACCTCCCCCTCCCGGCCCTGAGTGTCCCTCTTCTATTTGGTTTCCCTGTAGTCCTGTTATAAGTGAAACCATTTGATATTTTTCTTTCTTTCTGGCTTATTTCGCTGAGTATGATCCAGCTACTCTGTTTTAGGAATGTAAGAGAGGAGTCTGATTCCCCACGGACCCTGGCCATCTGCGTGAGGGAGCCCCGACTCTGGTCTGGGTGACTGTGGGATTATCACCAGGAGGCCTTTGACTGCTTGCAGCTTGCACGGGGCTGTGTGATTCCCAATCCTCCGATACCAAGTCAGTGTCCAACGACTCAATGCAATTCTGACATTGCCTGCCTAGTTCCAGGTAGCCAGGTCCCATAAATTAAAGGGCCGAGTCCCACTGCCCCACTGCTTCTACTTCAGAGGTCAGCCACAAATCCCAGGCCATGCATAATTCTAACTGACCGTCTGTGCACTGAGTATTCCCACAGTCCCCTCCTCAGGTTGACACAGTTTAGCTTACAGAACTCAGGAAAACAGTTTACTTAAGTTTACTGGTTTATCGTAAAGGATACAACTCAGAAACAGCCAAATGGAAGAGCTGTGTAGGGCATGGTGTTTAGGAGTCGGGGTGAGCAGAGCTTCCATGCCCTCTTGGGGCATACTACACTCCCAGCACTTTGAGGTGTTCACCAGCCCAGAATCTCTCTGACCTTTTTTATTTTTTAAATTCATTTTTTTATATCCTTTACATTATTTTGTATTCCCCGTAGGTTTCCCACCACCAAGTCACCTGTGAACCATCACCATAGTCCCTTATGTTCTTTTCCTCCCCCTCCCCTGTAGAATGTCTCTTATTTATGGTTGCCTGATAGTTTTTGAGCTCTCTAAACTTGTTAAGGGGCTTTTATGCAGTGAATAGGCACATTTGTTTAAATCATCAGCAACAGAGATTGAACTCAATCTCCAGCCTCCCTCCCCTCCCTGGAGGTCAGGGGATTGGGCTAAAAGTTGAGCCTCTAATCAGCGTTTGGGGTTTCTGGTGACCAGCCTCCATCCTCATGAGGGCTCAAAAAGCCTTCCACTAAGAGCCAGCCCGTTAATATAAACTCAGAAATAATAAAAGATAGTCCTTTGGCTCAAGAAACTCTAAGGGTTTTTAGGAGCTCTGTGCCTGGAGCTGGGGATTAAGACCAAGTGTATTTTTTTTTCTATCACAGGCTGCAGTTGAATTGGTATTAAGGGACAAAGCTCCCAGTGCCTTTTCCCACCTCTTCAGTTCTGTGGTTGGGAGGCAGATGATTCTCTCATCCTTCCCTCTCCTAATGGGCTTTTCCTTACAGGTCATCTCATTACCCGGGATGGTCCAAAGAGTATATATGATTTGCTTCTCTTTCATTCTTCACACACAGACAATACACACCTCCAGGCCCATGAGTGTTGGGCAAATGTAGGAGTGTTGGTTAGGAACAGTTCATGTCTGAGCTCCTGTGGCTTATCAGAATGGGGCAGTGGGAGCTCCTGGGTGCCACTGGGAAGAAATTACCTGAGGGAGGGCCTTAGGTAGGGACGTCTGTTGGACGGTCTTCCCCCCAGGTTCAAGTGCAGTGCTGGAAAGATGAGACAGGAGCTGGAGAGAGCAAGTGGCATGGTTTTTGTATTGGTGTTGGGGTAGTCTGTCTCCTCTGTTGAATACAAGTTTTATCTCTAGCTACTTTTCAGAATTAGGTATTGTGTAGGTCTTAACTTTGATGCTACCTCCTTCTGCAGAGTGCCTTCTTCCTCCTCTTTGAAACCTCACAAGTCTTCTGGTGATTCCCTAAGAGCTTCTTTTGTTTCTCTCCCTACCTATACTTCTGCCCATCTCCTTCATTGGTGCCATCTCTCCAGCCTTCCTTAAGCATGCTCCACTCTGAGCATCTCCTTTGCCCCTTGGTAATAAGAGTTTGTCAGGGGAACTGCTTGGGACACAGCAGGATCCCAGACCTCTTGAGGCTTGTAGGAGCAATTTCTGAGCTCCAAATTACCTGTTATGCGGGGAGAGAAAGAGTTGGTGGGCTGGAATACATGAAGGACTCATAAGGCCCCATAAGGACAGTTTAGACCTCTATTTCAGGGAGGACTCATTTCCCATATGTGGAACCCATATCTCTTCACTAGGATGGCTGACCACTTCCCCTCTACAGCCAAATCCCACACCCCTCTGGAGGACAGGCGAAGGCCAGGGCAGGGAGGCCTGGGCCTGTACCTTCCCTGGAAGTGACTGCTAAGGCTGAGACCACTTTGAGACTGTCTGGCCGAGCTCTGTGCTGGAACCAGAGCATCTCTGCCCAGGCTTTGGCCTCCATTACCTGGATGTAGAAGGCCAGACTCTGGTTTGCAATCTGTGGGCTTGCGTGGTTATGGGGAGCAGCTGTTAACTGTCCACTTTGTAATAAGGTTTGTATGTTTATTGGTCATCCTAGGTTCTTATCCTCCCCTTCTTCTGCCTCTCTCTCCCTGTTCTCTCAGAGGGCAATGAAGAGTACTTAACAGAGTGGCATGGTCTCAGCTCACAAGGACAGGGTTTTCCAAAGTGGCTGAAACAAAAAACTTAGACTGGAGTGGGGAAAATGAAAAACTAGCTGCCAAAACCAGCCCCAACCCTCAGGCTCAGGGCTTGGCTTTAGCCCTGACTTGCCTTTATCCAGACCATCTCCAAGATTAGAACTAAGCAGGACTGGGAATAACTCTTAAGTGCTGGTGTGCATAAGAGACTCTTCTCCAGAATGTGTTGCAATCTTAGTTTTTTCACAGCACTAGGTGGGAATTAATTGGGAACTTATGGGGAGTTAGTATCTGAGTAGGTAGAGAAGTGGACAGGTCAGGAGGTCTGAGTGGGGCATGACATAAATAGAGACCTAAAAGTAAGAGTTTATCTAGCTGGCTGGAGAGGCAGGAATGTGTAGGGGGATAATGGGATGGTGGGAAGCTTCCCCCTCTGTCAGAGATAGGGAGAAAGTGGGCAGGTAAGAGATAAGGAGAACTGAGAAGGCAATAAATCTAAAGATGTAAAAGTGTAAGTGTAGGCTATGAGTGTGTCATTGAGTCCAGTCGGGCTATAAAATGAATAAGGAATGGGGAAATGAAGGAAGATGACATAAACTCTTGGGTTTGAGGTGTTTGAGAATAAGTGGAGGAAGTAAACTGTTATAAAATGAACATTTTAGAGGTAGTCATATGAAATAACTTATTTATGTTATAGTTGTAATATTGTGGTTATTGTCCTTGATGATCATGATAACCATGGTGAACATTGACAAAGACTTGCCTGCCTGGGTTTATGGTGTAGGAGGACCCCTCAGATGGAAATGCAGCTCTGTGAGAACACAGAGGAGGGGCCCTGAAGAAAAGACTTCCCTGAGATAGGGTCATTGAAGCTGAATAGAGAAAGGAAATGAACAGTGTTGACAGAAAGATTTAAAATCCCAGAGAGATCATTTAGGCAAAGTTGTGTAGGTGGAGATGGAAAGTCTTGGTGTCGTGAATCTGATGAGACTGTTGTCGTCACCTGGGCCCTTCCTGATGCTGGGCAGTGCTTAATTCTGACCTCTTGATTGCCTAAGTACCTTCTTCACAGTGATTCTCCTGACCTCGTCATTCTTCAGGTACCCTGTAGAGTCCTTCTCTGTCATTATCTTCAGCTTGGCTCAGAACCCTGAACACATCTAATGGAAGCTTCCTCAATTTGCGTCCTGATTTTCTAATTTCTAAGACTTGAATTTCACAGGCTCATTCTGTCATCTGGGTTTTGCCAAATCACGCTTCTGGACAGAGGATGAGGAGATTTTCTAGTATCATAGGACCCAGGAATTTTAGTTCAGCTGTTGGGGAAGGGAGGAAAACTAACACTGCTTAGAGAAACTCTTGTGCTCGCTGCTTTGTATACATTGTTTAAGAGAGATCTCAAGGTGCTCCACTAGAGGGTGGTTACATCTTCTCTTGGTTCTCTTTTGAGCCTGTAGGTGCTGGGACCTTAGATTCTATTGGTTTTCTTGGAACTTCCTTTATTTCTTCTGAAAATAGAAGCAGCAGGATTATTGCTTGAAAGCAGAAGTACTGAAACTTATGTGGGAATAAAATAAGGGAAATTTTGGAGGCCATTGACATTGTGGGGGTGGGGAGAGTATTCAAGAGAATACGAAATTATTCAAAGTTTCCCATTTTTGTTTCCTAGGTTAGAATTTAGGGATAGGTCCAGATGTCCTTAAATACAGTGGAGTAAGTTACCCTACATACAGTGTGATTTGAAGACTGTTAGCGGTTTTAGATTTCCAGTGGCTCAGATTGCAGACGGAGAGCCTGGAGAAATTGTTCCCTAAAGACCATTGACATTTCAACCTCTAGTATTTGATCAAAATAGCTAGCTGAGGAGACCTTGGAGTTAGGTAGAGAACAGTAGATTTCAAAGGGGAGATACTCTTTCTTGCACGAAATTGGCAGTAATAGGGACTGTCAAATGAAATGTTTGATTTGCAGGATTCCATCTTAGTGATGGGGGTGGAGGATATATTTCAAGGTTGAAAGGAAGAAGGGAGAAGACAAAGGAAAGGTGTCTTTTCAGGAGTTTGCTGACATCCTCTAACCCTGTTTAAGGCATGTCAGTGAAAGTCTGGATTCTGTAGTGATTCAGTGTGAACAACATGTTTTTTTTTTTCTTTTTCCCCTGACTTTTTATGCTCTCAGCCCTTCTCCCTTCATCTTTTCCTTTTTGCTTGCCCATTCTTTCTCTTTTCTTCCCTTGCTGTCATGACCTCTAACTGCAGCTGAGTGGCATGTGGCAGGGGTGGATAGATAGGGGTGTGTCTAGCTGGGGAAATATTTTCTCAATTCTGTCAGCATCAAAGAAATGACTTCCAAGCCAATCCTTTCTCATATTTTGCTGATCAGTCAGAATAAGGGGAGAAGCAGGTTGGCATTACCGGAGAGGGGATTTGGGAAAAATCAAGTCTCTGGAACTGAGTGATCTAAAGTCAGAAGCATCAAAAACAAATCCTGGAGTGCAGCTGGAGTTCTTCCCAGCTCTTCTCCCACAGCCATGTCGCTTGACACACATTCCCTGTGCTACACGAATGAAATGTGCCTCAAGTTTCCCGTAGAGCCTAATTCTAAAGAGGTGGTGCCAGCTTGTGTTACCTGTCAGTGGACATTTCTGGGTATCACATGGAAAAGAAGTAATCATAGAGACTTTTTTTTTTTCTTTTTCATCCTGTTACTGCAACGTCTCCATACATTTAAAAGAGAGTTCTCGTGAGTTGAGCACAACTGCGTATATATTTCCTTTCTGCCTGGTACTCATCAGAGTGAGGTCTCAGAAGACGGGCCTCTTCTTTGTCCTTAGGCCAGGAAGTTGCTTCTTGTCAGTAGAAGGGATTATCTGGTTGTGTGGGCAGAACTTAGAAAGTAGCGTAGTTGTCTCTTTTGGGGGAAAAAAGTCTAAAATACCTGTTTTTCAAGGTGACACTTCCTTCAGAGAAAGAACTGCTAGAGGGCAGAGTCCATACTGTATTTTGGCATCTGGTTGTTGGCAGTGCTTGAATATAGCAGACAGAGTATTGTGGATCTATCTACCTGGGCTCACACCTCTGTTCTCCTTTTACAGCTGGGTAGCCTTGGGAATATTCCTTAATTCCACTAAGGTTTAATGTAATGAAATACCATCTGTAAATTAGGTCTAGTAATAATACCAATTTCAGAGGATTGTTTATAGTCATAAATAAGGTAAGCTTGTGAACTGTTCACTGTAGTGGCAGCCGGGTGCCTAGTAATAGCTCAGTACGTGTTGCTTTTATTTCTGTTGTGGTAAACATGACTGGACGTCAGACGGACCCAAATTGAGTTACAATTTAAAAAATAATTGACCAGTATTCCTCAGGTATGTCCAAGTCTGGAAAGACAAAGGAAAACTAAGGAGCTCTTACAGATTAGAAGAACTAAGAAGACAAGACAACTCAATGCATTGTGGTATCCTCGATTAGAGGGTAAACTGATGAAATCTGAATGAAGTCTACAGTTCAGTTACTACTGTGGTGTCAGTGTTAGTTTGTTTTGGTAGTTGTTCTGTAGTTATGTAAAATGTTAGGGGAAGATGAGTGAAGGGGATATGGGAAACTGTATTTTTTCTGTAAGTCTCAATTTATTTCAAAATAAAAATTTGAAATAAATACATGTCCAAGTGACCTGTTAGGTAAAGCAGCCATGGTGAACCATGTGCAGCAGATCACATCTGACTAGTCTCCCCCCTGTGTCAGAGGGAGGCTCTTATGGAGGGGCCCTAATCCCTGCCCCTTCATCCCTGCAGGCAAATAATGGGTCTGATGACAACACAGACACGCACCCCTGATCTGGTCCTGCAGCGGCGCCTCACAGCGGCTGGACAGGCCGCTCGCTTGGCGTCGGGGCTCTGCAGGGCTTAGTGATCAGGATACTTACTGTCTCTGTTTCTTGGACTATACATGAAATTCTGCCTGTTCTATCCCTCATGTGTGCACCAGTCACAGTGGCAGTGTTTGTGGATTGTGATGCCTACCCCTACGCTCACGCCCACTGTTTGGTCATCCAGAAGAAAGGAAAATCCGTTCAAAACCAGCTATGCAACAATTTATTATTTTCTTTCCTGTTTTAAGTGCTTTGCTCTTGCACAAAGCAGGTACTTTGCTTGCTCCTCTTGAACACCAAAGGTCCACGTACTTTTCTTTTGACTGATGTGGTCATTTCTGTCATGCTAATAGCAGGTTTGTAGAAGGAAGCCATTATTATAATTGAGAATCTGGGAGTTTTTATTTTTGCATTGAAGTCAGCTGTGAAGGGGGTCTGAAAAGTATCAAGTCTTCCATCTGAGCATACAGTTCCCTCACAAGTATTTACCTTCCAAAAGTCCATACTTTCTAACTTTAAAAAAAAAAAATCAATGCTAAAAAATGGTCTTTGTATTTTAACTCAGTGGCAAAGGCATACTACTCTTTGCTGTTGATTTACAAATTTTATTGTCAGACACGTGGAATGCATGTGGATTACTCAAGTGTGACAAATGGTTGGTCTTTGAATTATGTATTGCATTACGGAGGAGTTCATAAACTCTATTTCTCTATAGGTTATTTTAAGCATAGGACTAGTGAACTGTCATTTCCCTTTTAGTCACATGTGACTAAAAAAAAGGTGGGGGATGGTGGTGGAAGAGAAAATTGGCATGAAATTGAACAGTAAACCACCTTTGAAAGCTTGTGAATGCAGAGGCTTGAAATGGACACACCTGGGTGTCTATTGGGAGGACAGGGAGCCTCCAGGCTCGAGGACTGAGACTTCGCTCCAGTCAGGCCTTATGCTTACTTTTGCTCAGACTGGAACCCCAGTGACAAGACTTTAAACTTTTACTCTCCTGGGTTCAATCAAATAATAAGTGGTCTTGTGGCCAGAGTCCTGCACCCTGAGATGGCTCGCCACACTCCTACTGTCCCCTCCCCCACATAGCCACATGTGTTGATGGACGTGCAAACACTTTACAGGCTGTTTGACACTGTTTGACTTTTGGAGATCATCTGTCTCTTTTGAGTGGGCAACTTTATGTTTGTGACTCCTTTTCCCTGCACAGAGAGAAATTGCCTTGTGTTAGCTTCTGTCTTCTGTTGGAAATGTTTACCTTCCCTAGGGAAAGGCACTCTTCTTTGGGGGTAATGTCTGCTGGTGCTCCCCACCCCTCGTGGGAGCATGAACCTATGCTCAGGGTTCTACTGGAGGAGCTGGCCGTTGGAGCATGCACAATTGCCACTGGGGCAGCCATCTGCCAACGTGGTAGCTCACAGTCTGCCTCTGAGCAGGCTGCAGGGAGGGAGCATCTGCACTCCGGGCCTGCATGCGTGAAGCACGGCCTGTTCCCTAAGTGAGCGTTCTAAGTGTATGTAACTCCTTTCTGCCCTGCTCTTGTATGGTCTGCCGCAGGACACTGTTCGGGATCTCCCCTAATTATGCTGGAGCTCAATTTTTAGTGTTTAGCATTTAGAATTTCTGGTAATAGCTGATTATTTTGGGGGCATAGATTTCTAAAATGGTAGTGAGGGGTTGATATATGGTTATAGGAAGACTTGTTTCTTACAGAGAATTTATCAACACTGTGATGATGAAGTTTCGTGGCAGTGGTATTTTGACTTTATCCGAAGCCACAGTCTGGCCTTCTTGACCTCCCTAGCTTCTTCCAGAATAGATTCTTTGTAATCGGAGGAGGCTGCTGTAGAATTTGAATTAAGTCTGTACTTCCAATTGCAGACCACCACCTTCCTCTCATCCTCCCCCCCTTCTCTTCCTGAGATGGAGGAGTTTTTGCACATGTTGCTTAGAAAAAGATTCATAGCATGACTCAGTCCTCGCCCACAGATCTAGGATTCCTGCCACCCAGTAAATCTTGCCAGGCCCACCGTGTATGTGGTGAGCAAGTCTTACCTTCCTATCCCTGCACTGTTCTCCTTATTGCGTATTTGTCTTGGGTGGAGTCTGGGGTGTCCAGGTTCTCATCTCTTCTGCTTTTCCTTCCAGATAATCCCGGCTTCTCCTATAGTGCTCACCTTTAGTATCTGTGAATGACAGGGGTCAGTGTCTCACACACCAGCTACTTCATAGAGAAGTAGCTGTGGAAAGAGTTCATGCCCTGAGGTATTTGGGTCAGTATTGCTATGTGCTTACCACTGTGTTACCTATAGTGGGAGCAGAGCAGAGTGCTTTGACCTTAAGCACCAGAGCCCACCTGGGAATCCGCTTGAACAAAATTGGCAGTCTGAGGCCCTCACCCCCATCCCCACTTGCAGGTCTCCATGTATAGATATCTGTGTCTGTCCTTACAGTGTTGACCTCTTAAAGTCATTGAGGCCACCAGACTGGTGCTGCCATGATGTTGTTGAGAAGGGTGACACTGGGCTTTCCTTTGCTGTGGCGGATAGGAAACAAAAATAATTGGGTCTTAGAAAATTCTTGGCTATGATGATTTGGTTAAACTTTGTTGTCCTCTCACCTATCCCAAGATAAGTTAAAAAAAAACCAAAACAAAAAACCCCCAAAAACCTCAAAACCCTAATATATCAGAATGGAGGGCAGAATGGAACTTTGGGGGACCAGAGACAAGAATCTGTAGGTTCAGAGAGTGTGTTGCTGGCCCACTAGTGGATTAGAACAAGGGAAAGGAGATGTTCTCAGCCAGGCCAGCCAGAGAACCATGCTGGGTCCACTGTTTGTGTGGTCGAGGAGAGTGGTGAGCCCCTCAGACTGCTCGGTGGGATATTGTTGCTGCCTTTGAGACTGTTTCTCCTCTACATAGTCACACAGCTATGGGAAAGCAAAGGGTCCTGAGCAACAAGGAGATTGGCCGCAGGTGGGGAGACTTAGGGCAAGTCTGGGGCAGACCAGGTTGACTTTTCTTTTCGACTAGCCAACAGGAAGCTCTTATTTTAGGAACAGACTCCCTTCCTCTCCCCCGAGTCTATGTAAATGTGTCCAGAACTGAACCTCTCCCTTCAGTCTGACCTTTGTGGACTTTCCTCCCTATATTTGACCTCAGCAAATAGACCCGCTGGCAGGTTCTGGATCCTTCCCAGGCATGCATGATACAGGGCTTAGCAATGACAATATCTGTTGTCGGACTGCATTTATTGGATGGCCTTTGAAATTAATTTTCCTGTAGTCCCTAAATGCCCTATGGAGACCTCTTCACAGGTCTTGGCTTCTCTTGAACTTCATCCTAGTGCTGACTCTTAACACACATGCCTGTGTTTTTTCATTTTAAATATGGTTGGAGATGAATGGGGGAAGGGAGTGGGGATTTGCTCTCCTTTGCACAGAAGTGCAGTGCTGCTAATTTCATTCTCTGCACTCTGTCTCTGAGATGAGCAGGGTCCTCTGTGCCCATGTTTAGTACCGCTGTGTTGCTGGTGTCTCCTGGCAAAAATTGGGCTAATGTCTCCAGCGACTGCATTAGCCACTGAAATGAGGTTCTAAATTGAAGATACTACACCCATTCCCTCTCCAAGGGATTGCCTTGTTCTGCTTTTATTATTCAAATTCGTTCTCGCAGTGATTCTCTGCAGACTGGCAGGCTGGTTTAGTGTGGTGGTGCATTGTACCAGCTGAAAGGCAGGATTAACTTTTAGGAAGAGGGAGAAAGAAAAGAAGGGAAAAAGCAAAAGATGAATGCTGTGCTGCACAGTCAGCAGTTTGTCTGTTCTGTGAGCTGCTTGCTTGTATTACGGCGCAACCCCAATGTGAATGGGTTGGTCTGAGTGTGGGTCCTCACCTGTGCTTAAACGGACTTATTATGAGATTCAACTGCAGGCACACACAGAAAGGGGTAATAAAGCGTTTATTTACAAAAAGGGGAAATGGAGAGAAAGAGGGAGTTCTATATTGGTGAATGTGTCCTATCAGTTCTGCTGAGCTGGGACCCCAGTAGTCCGGTGAGGACTGGTAAGAAACCAACAGCCCCACAGGCCCACATGTCTCTGGTTATACACTAAGCCTGGCTGTTTAACTCCACCCTTAGTTCCCAGCAATCTTCCCTTCAGTGGTGATGATACGGGATTTGCAGTCCTTGGTGCCTTGGATCTCTTTGGCCTGGAATGAGGGTTAGAGTCCATTAAACCTGAGTTTGTGGAGTTCGTTCAGGACATCCTCTCTCTCCAAAAGCTGGTCTGTGCAAGGCCTAGAGATAGGAGAGGAAGGACGGCAGGAGTTGGGTGATATCATTGCATTAGTGTCATCTGTGCCTTCTAAGTTCACCACACTTGCTCCTTCCTTTTCATGTTTACAGAGCATCTAAATATATGCCTTAAAGGATGCTGAGAACTCCAGGGCAAGAAGCCAAAGATCAACATAACATGATCTTCAAGAAGGTCTTTCTTACAGTTTTACTAGTTTTCTCTCTGTCTTAGATGTGTGGATGGGGCTGAGGAGAACATTCGATCTTCAGATATTTACATTTTATATAGAAAGTAGGAGCCTTCTAGCAGTCAGATGCTTAGTGAGTTCAGATTTTTGGCTCTTATGTGTTTGTTTTTAAAGTGACCTTTTTATTTTTTTTGCCGGCTGACAAAGTATGTTTTCAAAGCAGAAAATTTAGAAAACATAGAAAAGCCCTAAGAGAAACAGTAACAACAAAACCACCCAAATCCCACTGTCCAAATGTAAAGATAACATTATGGCTTATGTTATTCCAGTTGTTTTCATAAATGTGCCATCATTCTATATATAGTATTTTCAGGCTGATGCTTTCTCTTTGGATTATGAGAACTCAATTTTGCAAAGCTTTGAGAGCTGGTGCCTCCAGTACATAATTAGGCACAGAGTGAACATTTGTCAGTGCTGGTCTTTTATATATTCAATTGTATTGATATGCCAAATTATGCTTAATTAATTATTACTGTTGTACATTGAGATGGTTTCCAGTTTTTCATTGTAATAAATAATTCTACAGTGAATATCCTTGTATATATTTTTATGTGCTATGTTCTTAGAGGAGATTGATTAAATAGAAGTACTTGTCCTTTCCAAGTCTTTTGCCGTCATCTCACCTGGGATAACATTTTGAGTATCCCTCACCTCTGTTCTACACCACACATTGGATGTCCTGAGATATCCTCTGTGTATCCTTGGGTATGTCTTCCTGACCAGGAAATAGCTGACTTCAGGAGAGACAGGGCAGCAAGTTTCTGAGCACACATTTTTGTTGTTTTGTGCCGAGACTGTAGGATTCCCAGGGACTTTGCCATCAATTCCTTTGATGGTAAGCAGATAGTAAGTGCCTGACCACTTGTGTGCAACTCAGTCCTGGGTGGGGAAGAGAAACAAACCAGGTTTCCTCAAGGAGCTTGCTGACTGATTGGATAACACTTACTATATAGTAGTAACTTGTGTCAGGCTATTGTTGGGGATGCAGAAAAGGCAGAGATGCTGTTCTGCTACTTAAAGGAAGCCGCTGTATGTGTGACTGTGAGCTGTGTTGGTGAAGTCAATAAATGATAACTGTCTGGTCATGTAGACAGCAGGTGCTACAGAGGTTCGAGAGGTTCTCTGGAGAGTAAGATCATTGTAGTCAGAGTAGTTAAAGCTACTCTGGGAGAAGATAGGAAGCCAGTTGGGGCCTGAAAAAGAGCTGGCATTGGATGAGGTGAAGTGAGAAGGGTTTTCTAGGAAGGTGAAAGAGCTTGCAAAGGGATGGTGCCAACAATGAGTGTCTTAAGATGGAGACACTTGCACAGCAGCACAGGAGCAGACTGGTGATGGTGAGGGATACATATTGGTACCTGAGAGCTGTGGGCTTCAGAGCAGAATAAGGGGCGTAGCAGATGGAAAGAAAACGTGCTAAATTTGTCTCTGATTAAAGAGCAGTTGAATAGGTCTTAGTTTCTCTCCGCACCAGAGTGCCCCCAGGTTCAGTCCTTGGACGTCTGTTCTCTCTAAACTTGGTGATCATCTAGTCTAACGGCTTTATACTTCTTCTATATGCTGTTGACTCCAAGTTTTTTTTAAAATTTCCAGCCTATACTTCTCTGAACTCTAGACCCATTTAGCCATCTGCTCACTAGATACTGCTATGTGGATATTTAATGGGCATCTCAAACGTAACTTGTCAAAACCTGAGCTCCTGTAACCTTTCCACCCTCAGTTAATGCCAGCTCTGTCCTTTCAATTACTCAGGCCAAAATCCTCATAGCCATTCTCAACTCATTTTTTTCTCTCACATCCACGTTCTATTTGACAGCAAATCCTAAAACCTCTGTCTTCAAAATCTATCCAAAAAATATATCCAGAATTTGACCACTTCTCATTACTTCTGCGGCTACCATTATCTCCTGCCTGGATTATTGTAGTAGGCTGCTAATGGCCTCCATATTCCTCCCGTAGTGCCTCTAGTCAGTTCTCAAAACAACAGCAAGTGATCCTTTTTCATGTTTCCCTGTGCTCAAAATTATCCTTCGACTTTCCTTCTTGTATGAAATAACAGTCAGTCTTTTCTGTGTCTTGCAACCCTATGATATGGCTCACCACTTCTGTCATTTCATCTACTACTAGTCTCACTCTCACTCCCTCTCCTCCAGTCACCTTGCCATCCCTTGTCCCCCCAAAGCACTGGGCCCATCACTTCTTGAGTCAGAGTGCTCTTCTTCCAGACAGGTTTATGGCCAGCTGCCTTAGTTCTTTACTCAGAAGTGACCTTCTCTTCCAATGGCAAAAGCTGGAATGAGTTAGCAACAAAATAAGTATTTTAGAATTAGATTATAACCTGAAATATAAGATGAATATACATGAATGTGAACTCATATAGACATGTTATTGAATGAATGGTTGAATGAATGAATGAATAGGAGATGAAAGATAAATCTGTCCTTCAGGAGGTGGTTTTAATCTTTTGTGTGTGGACTGGACTTGGTGATTTACTTCACTAGCTTATAGAAAGGGGAACATAGCAACGCGTCTCTGCAGAAATCTGATGTTAACCTTTGACCAAGGATAACATCACTGGTGCTGCCATGTGGTTATGAGTTACCTCTGAGATGATGTGAGAACAAGGACTCTTCACCTCTGTGCTGCTGTTCCTCAAAACCAATAACTCCACTCTTATCTTTAGAAAAACATCAGACAAACCCAAATTGAGAGATAACCATACCTGATCAGTACTCCTCGGATTGTCATGGTTGTGATAAACAACGAAAGACTAAGAGACTATTTATACCAGAAGGAGACGTGACATCTAAATGTAATTTGGTATTCTGAATTGTTTGGTGGAACAGAAAGAGAACATTAATGGAAAAGTGGTGAAACATGAATATTTTGGAATTTAGTTAAGAGTGTACAAATGTTGGTTTCTTAATATTGACAGATATATCACAGTAATTTATGATGATAACATTAGGGGAATTGAAACTAGGTGAGAGGTTTACAGGAATTATAGGAACTCTGTATTTTCATTGTAAGTTTTCTGTAAATCTAAAATCACTCCAAAGACAACCAAAAAAGGGTGACCTTCTCAAACAAGGCCTTTCCTAGCCACCATCTGAGAAACTTTTTTCATTTGACATTTTTTTTTTCGTATTTTCCTACATTATTTTGCTCTTAAGCACTTACTATCTAATGCTGTGTATTTCACTTACGTTGTTTATTATCTGTTTCCAGACTATAAACTCTAAGAGAATAGAGACTTTCATCTGTCTCACTCACATCTGGATCTTCAAGGCCCACAACTGTGCTCATAGCAGGTGTTCAATAAACATTTGTTAGTGAATGAAAGCATGGATTTTTCTACATTGCTCTTTTGTCTTTTAGCAACACAAAGATTTTGTGTTTGGGCCTTCCTTTCTCTTTTGAGATTTCTTGTGGTTTCCCATTTCAGCTGGACAAATCACTCCTGTTGTTTCTTTTCTACTTTAGCTCTCCTGGAAATAGGAGTTATGTCAGAAGTAAATTGTGCTCTTACACTGTGCTCACCCACTAGCAGGAACGGCAGGTAGATGTCATCATTTGTTGTTTTTCCTGTCAGAAATGGTTTGTCCTGAGGGTGAGGGCTTATTTATGAGAGAGGTCCCTCCTTCCCTCAATGTTTAAATTCATAGTCCAGGCTGGTTGGTTAAGTATAACAGATGTAGTGTGTATGGATATGAGGACAACAAGAGAAACCTGGAATTCTTTGATCTGGAAAAGTAAAATTGTTGAAGGAAAACTTACTTAATCACAAATTATGTGTTGAGTTCCTCTGTGCCAACCACTGAAAAACTTGAAGGGCGAAGATAGTGGGAATGTGGACTGGCTCAGCAGACCCTGATCAGTAGAACCTGACAGTACTGCTTGACTTCAGGAGGACTACATTTAGAACAAACTGAAGAAAATCTACATGGCACAGAGAGCTAATACTCTCTGATGCATAGTTACAAGTGGGTATTCAAAAATGCCTTAGGATAATGTGTGCAGGATAGCAGTGCTAAGGACAAGAGATGGAAAGAGAGCTCTGAGGATCTCCCTGGAACATCAGTCTCTTACACTACTCCATGCCCTTCCATGCCAGGAATTGCTGTCGGGGTTTTATGGAGGCAGTAATGGGTAGAGTTGTAGTGTCAGCATCTTTTCAGGTGTAAGAAGTGGGGGAATGTTGGAAAAGAGATGGATCCGACGGAGCCCTGGAGGATTGTGGGCAGCGCCTGTTCAGTAGCATCTGTTTTTTCCTGTGTTGGAACTTGATTTGCTTCATAATATATTTTAAAACCTTGATAGAACACACTTCCCAAAGAATGGAGTCAACATGATGTGAGACCTGAACAAAGTCTTCTGGAGCAACAAAACTATAGGATAAAAGATATTCCCCTTGGGTCTGGCACTCTCCACCTCCTGTTTTCAGATTTCCCCTTGTCTTGAGCCCAAAGATGCTGTGGTTTTACTTTCTGTTTTTGGTGCAGTGCCCAACACACCTGTGGTGCTCTCTCAACAAAGACCTGCTACCTGCTGAGCATAGGAACTAGGCCTGGGCCTGGAGCTAGTTTTCTTTTGGAGACAAATAAGCAAAGCATCTTGCATCCCCTTCCATTTTGCCTGTCTTAAGGAAGAGGGCAAGGGTCCCCTCCCTTTGCAAGTAAAACAGAATATGCTTTCTTAAAACTATTCAAATATCACAGTTGGGTTCAATTATCTGCAGCAATAGACTTATATAAAAGGAAACTTACGAAGGAGAAATTTGTACCAAAAAATGGGCTACTTTTTTGTTGGGAAAAAAAAAAAATTTTTTTTTTTCAGTTTAGAGTCAGTTTGAGTGTTCAGGAAAGAAGAAAAAGGAGGAAAGGAAAAGAAAGTAAAGTACTTAAAGATTCTTGAGTTTAAATCTGAGTCTTAGTGATCATATGCTCTTCATTAGCAATATAGCCTGCCAGTGGCTTTCCTGCCTTGACCACCTTCTTCACCTTCTGCTCTCCCACCCTCACTGGATGATCTAAGTAGGAGAAAGCTTGCCTCAAGAACCTTAGCTTTTTAAATCTCTGTTTCTGCCTACCTGCTGCTACAGCTGAACTAGATGACCTGCGGTCTCCCACAAATGACTTACTCCCCTCTCTGGGTCTTAGTGTGAACCTTTCTCCCACCTGTGGGTCTGTATTATAAATTATTGCCATCTAACAATTTGCCACAAGCTTAGTAACTTATCAAACAGTGTATGTAGGTCAGAAGTCTAGGCACTAGTTATTGGGGTGTTCTGCTTAGGGACTCAAGGCTGAAATCATAGGGTGTCAGTCAGGCTCTGTTTCTGTTTGGAAGCTGTGGGGAAGAGTCCACTTTGCTGCTCATTTAGGTCGTTGCTAATATGGTTTTGGAATTCATTCTTAGAGGACTTCTGTGCCAAAGGGTAAATGCAGTTATAATTTTATTAAATTTTGTCAAATTCCCTTCCAGATCAGTTGTATCATTTTGCATTTCTATCACCAGTATATGCAAGTGTCCCTTTCCCTATAGTCTTACCAGCAGATATATTTTAGATAATATGATAAATTAAGAAATGGTTTCTTACTGTAGTTTTCTTTCTCATATTTGAGCAAAGTTGAGCCTCTTTTTACATGGTTAAGGTGGATTATATTTCTTTTTCCATGAACTGCCTATTCATAGCTCCAGTTATTTCTGCTACCTTCTCCTGGTCTTTTCTTTATTTTCAAAAGTGCTTTATATATTAGGGATATTAGCATTGTCTAGAATAGTAAGTTGCGATTTTTTTCCAGTTTGTCATTTTCTTATGATATTTCCAATCTACTTAAATTTTTTATACCTTTTTTATTTTTGTATTATTAATTATATTGATATTTTGTTACTGCTTCTGGATTTTGGATCATAATTAGAAAAGTTATTGAATATTCCCAGGTTATTATAAGAATTCCCCTGTTTTCTTCTGGTACTTACATAGTTTAAATTTTCACATTTAAATATTTGTTTGGAATTTATCTTGACACGTAACTATAAAGAATGGAATTTTATTTTTTTCCATATGTCTGTTAAAATTATCCCAACAACACTTATTAAAAAAGTCTGTCCTTTCCCCACAGATTTGAGATCCTATCCTTACTGGGTACTAAATTTCCATATGTAATTGGGTCTATATTTGAGTTTTCTTCCCTATTCCATTGCTAATTCTGTCTGTTTATGTGCCAGTTACCAAACTGGTTTAATTTTGTAAGCTTTGCAATATATTTTATTATCCATTAGATCCTTCTAGTTTTATTCCTATACATGAGAGAGACAGAGAGAGAGAGAGACAGCGAGCACCCCAGAAGATAGCTAAGAAGTGACTCTTGAAAAATTTCAATTTTTTTTTTTTTAGATTTATTTATTTATACATACAAGCTGGGGTACAGACCAGAGGTGTGGGGAGGCGAGAGGGTTCACCAGAGACAGAGCGGGGAGCAGAACAGGCAGATCAGAAATACACTGCTGAGGGGAGCAGCGGGCGAGGAAGGAGAGGTCTGCTGCACCATGTGGGATTCTCCCCAGCCGGGCATTGAACTTGCATCGCTGCTGACAGGTCCACAGTGCAGTGCTCAACCGCTTCGCCACCAGGGAGGTCCGAGAAATTTCAACTCTTAAAAGGAAGGGAAAGCTGGCAAAAGAACCTGGAGGAGAGACTCCAGAGGTAGAAAGTAGTCAGAGTTGTGGAGTCTCAAGACAGACAGAGCAGAGTAATTTAAGCCCAGTAAAGGGTTTCTGTGTCAGGTGCTGACATGAAGTCTCTTGACATGCAGAATAAGAAGCATTAGTGGTGTCACTGGGTGGGAGTAGAGTGGAGTGGGCTGTGGAATGAATGGGAAGTAAGGAGGTACAGTTAACCCACGAACAATGTGAAAGTTAGGAGTGCTGACACTCGCGTGCAGTCAGAAATCCATATGGTCTGCCCTCCGTCTGAGGTTGGTTGGGTCTGTGAATATGAAACCCATAGATAGGGCAAAAACCACATATAGGTGGACTTGGGCCAGTTCAAACCCATATTGTTCAAGGATCTACCATACATTCAAGTGTAGATAATCCTTGAGAAATTCCTCAATATAGGGGAAAGGGAATGAAATGAGAAAAGGTAATACCCAGAAGGGATATAGGGAGGTTTTTCTTTTCTCTATCGTTCTAAAAAATTGAGGTGAAATTCATGTAAAGTTAACTATTTTAAAGTGAGCAGTTCAGTGACATTGAATATATATATATATTCACAATCACCACCTCTAGTTCCAAAATGTTTTCATAACCCTAAAGGGAAACCCCACACCCATTAAACAGTTACTCTCTGTTTCCCCTGTTCCCAGCCTTTGGCAACCACCAACCTCTTTTCTGCCTTTATGCGCTTACCTGTTCTGAATATTTCATGTAAATGGAGTCATACAATATAGGACTTTTTGTGTCTGGTTTCTTTGACTTAGCATAATGTTTTCAAAGTTCATCCACCTTGAAGAAACTCGAGACTATATATGAATGTTAATGGTACAGGGACAAAGGAACAGATGGAAGATTTAGGAGACAGTAGGTAAGAGCTAAGGTTTCTGAAAAGGTGGATTCTATCCATTTAGAAGTGAGAAGTTGGGGAGACCCCATCTGATAACTTGCGCGTACGCTATGATGTGGAAGCCCAGGCCTCCTCTGAGAGTGGGGAGTCAGAGCTTCCATTCCCAGACCTTGGAGTCAGGCCACAAACAGGACCCACAAGGTACAGCAGATACACAAGTTTGAAAAGTTTTTGGTAAGAATTGAAGGTTGTGTTCTTGTGAAGCAAGCACTGCCTTGAGATTGGAGTGTGGTATGTTTATTAGGGATCAACTCCTATGAAAGAAGGGGGAGGAAGCAGGGTTCAACAGAGAAAGAAGTCAAACTGGTGATGCTGTGGCCCTCCCAGAGGGGAGTTCTGGAATACAGTCCCTTTGCATGTCTCACATTAATCCCAAATGGTTAGGTTTACCTATGCTTGGCCTAATCACCCGTTATATGTGTCTATAGGAGGTTATCACCTTGACCAAAGTAGTACTCTGCAGGTGAGACAGACCATAAAGGAACTGGCACTGCAGTCAGGTGCCTGCTGACTGAAGCAAGTCTTCCTTGGAGGGGCGATCTAGACTTACCCACCACAGGATAGGCAGTCTAATTGAAAGCCCAGCTAGAATAGCTTGGAGTCGAGGCATATGGGAGAGAGATTTCTTCAGGACAACTCTTTCTGTCATTGCCCAGGAAATTGTTCATAGAACCTGAACTGATGAGCAGGAGCTGGATGGGCTGGTGGACTGACTGATACCAGCAGTTAGCTCTGCTTCTTAGGTAGAATGAGCTGAGCCCTGGCATTTGTGAGGACATGCGCATGTGTTCCCATGAGGAGTGAAATCTCACTTATTAGAAAGGCTTTATTCTCAACCAATCAACTTACAAGGAGTGGTTTGGATTTTGAAAATGTTCCATGATGTTTTTTACTTCACTGTTCTTTGTTGGAGAAGTGACAAAAGGAAAGGGCACCTAGTCAGCAGTCAGCAAATGTTTGCTGTGTGAGTGAATGAAAGAACCATATAGGCAGTGCAGCGGCAGGAAGCAGAGGGTCAGAATTCTGTGTCTTCTTTTCAGAGGAGTCTGAGCTCCAGAGAGCAGCTTGACAGGCTTAATAATCTCTCAACATGGAGATGGTGAAGAATAGAGCAGAGACATACAGTGGTGCAGTAGGGGGGTCCCCAAGTTGTGGTAGGCATGGATGCCAGTTGTCTCAGCTGGCATGTAGGAAAAGAGTAAATGCCTGGAAGTGAATGGGTGGCTGGATGTTGCTGGAGGGAGACACATGGGGCACGGAGGTGATAGTTTGTAACCTTTTCCCTGAAGAAGCTTTCCCTCTTCCCGTTGTTTGAGAGCTTAGTATAAGAGGAAAGATTTTCTTTTTAGTCCAGTTCCTGTGTGTCCTGAGAAATTTCAGGGTTCATATCTACTTCTCCTGTCACCTTCCCCTGTTTCTGGCAGCTTTCTTCCAGAGTCTTACATTTACATCCACTCTTAAAATGATCACTTCCCCCAGGATTTAAAATTATCTGACTGCCCCCACTCTAGTCCATTGCTTGTTCCCCAATTTCCATAAGCCTGTTGTTTCACCTCAGGGAGCCAAGTCTGTGGCCCATCAGCCCTATCTTGGTTCTTAGAGTCTCTCAATGTCCTTATAATTTTACTTTCCCTCACATAACATGGACCGCATGGTGCCTGTCATTTCCAAGACACTTGTTATTGTCAGTTCCCTTGGTTCCCTCTTCTTTTTTGTCATATAGGAAAAGAAGTGAAACTGTTAAGAGCAGGATGTTGGACTTAGGAGTGAAGAAATGGCTATGGGCTGGTATTGGCTCATTGCTAGCCCTGGGAGTTGGAGTTGGGAGAGAAGGGAAGAAAGAAAGCCTATAGCTATATTAATTTATTATTATTTTAACAACTCATTTATGTAGAAGTTAAATTTGGCAAATTGTTTTTGCATCTGTTATTTCACTGGAATCCTTTCTTACCTCTTTCCTGAATCCTTTTCTACCTCCTACTTTTCAGGTGTAGCTATTTTTCAAGGCTTTCATAAGTAATACATTTTCTTTCTTCCTTTCTGCCTCAGAGATTTCTGACTTCGGCCCTCATTGCCATGCAGATGACTCCTAAGTCTGTGTTTTCAGCCTAAGCCTCACCTCCTGACCTCCCATTTAGTATTTTCAGTATTTTTGTATTTGACATATGTATCCATCTGTGCCATTGGTGTTACATACACTTCTAAACCAAATTCTTGATAATTTCAACCAGAGTTCATTCTTCCTGTTTAATCATGGTGTCAGCATTCTCCCATTTTACTTGGGCTTCTTCTTTTCCCTTACTCTCTCCCCTTACCCCCCACCTCGTTTACCATGCTTTGCCATGTCCTGGCACTTGCTTTCATGCCCCTGCTCCCTCTTATTGGCATGCCTTGACTTCTTAGTGAGTTATGGCTCCTTGCCCAGCTTCCCCAATTTTAGATGTCTCTGCCTCCAGCCACTGTCTTAAGTTACTGCTTCAGTCTGTCTAACCCACTGTTCTATAACGTAACATGATTTTACTAGAACATTATTTTCCCACAGAAACAAAAAATTTCCCTACTACCTAGAGAGTTAAGGATCAGCTTCTCAACCCAGATTGCGAGACTCCACAACCTCTTTCTGTACCTCTTGTCTCCTACTATTATTCTATATACACTTACCTTATTTTTTGATACCAGTTGTGTCCTGGACTTTCCTTCTTCCCTGCTTGTATTCTTGCCTTTTGTTGTGAAGCTTCTTTTCCACTTCTCTGTTTCTCTTCTGTCTTGCCCCCTACCCTGCATAATTTCTATCTGTTAAAATCCTATTGACCTATCTATTGCAGTGGAATGCTGTGACACTTGAGAAAGGAGGTAGTGTGCATATGCTGAAACAGAATGATACTGAAGTCATACCGCTAGACGACAAAAGAAAATACTGTACAGCTGTGTGTGTGTGTGTGTGTGTGTGTGTGTGTGTGTGTGTGTATGGTTTGTTTCCATTCTGGAAAAAATTATTAGTAATAAATGCTTATGAATGTATGAGATACAAAGTTGGAAAACCGTGCTTTGTTAATGATTACTCTCAAAGAGAAGTGATGATTATAGGAATTATAGGATGATTATATAGACTTGTAAGTTTGATTTTTAAAATAGAGTGTGTATTTCTGTAGTAATCAGAACACATAAAACCTAAAGCAAGAAAAAAGTGGACAGAAAGTTGTCCCCAATCTTAAATGTTCATTTGACTTTTCTTCTCCCTACTTTCCCCCGGTGGCAGGTTTTCATACTCACATCTTTTCTCCCCACAACCTCTCACATAACTCGCATGAAGTCTGATAGTAATTTATGGGCTTGCCTTACATCCCCCTCCTTGAAGTTGGTACAGAAGCAGATGATGTCATTTGAGTCCTTGAGCCCCTGTCGGCCTGATTCAGTGCCTGTGCTCTGTGACTGCTCTATCGGTGTCTGCTCAGGTGGGCTGCCATGCCACACTGTCTGAGAATCCTGGGCCACAAGTGTTCTTGCGGTGTGGGAGGCAGTAAAGGGCCTGATTTTTGTGTAGCAGGAGCACTGTGCCTGGTGGGGCTGGTCAGTTGACCTTTAATTCATTACCAGCTTTCTGACGAGGATCCTCATGATCATGATTGATAAAAATGTGATTGGAAATCTCATCTGTGTTCCCATTGATCCCTAGAGGAATCCATTCCTGCATAGTAACCAAGGTCCTAACCTAACATTAGATAAATTCAGTTCAGTAATTGAAGTGTGCACTAGTGCCAGGTCTGCTAAGAATGGCAGGAGGAAATGATGGAAGAGTTTTTGGCTAAAGGGATTGAACTTTTCAGCCTCCAGGGAGTCAGTTATTCTACCAGCTCACCAGTAGCGCTCTTGAACTTTAATGATGATGGCTTCGCAGGTGCTTCCAGACCCCAGATCAGCATAGATTCTGGTCTTTAAGTCAAAGGACTTTGAGTCAAAGACTTTTCTGTTTGACCTCCTTTGGCTTTTGGGGGGGTTGGCACTAGATGTGTTGACAGGATTTGGTTGTTTCTGAAATACTATCAGGTTCAGCATGTCCCCATCCTGGATCAGAGACAGAGAAAGTGTCAGGTGATGGAAGAAGTGTTTGAAGTCAGACAGATCTGGATTGGAGACCCAGTTCTTCCACCAGTCTGAAGGTTACTTCAAGAAAGAACCACTGTCGGTTGCAGTATCCAAAATAGCTGGTAACTTGATGTCTAGTAAACATTTGTTGTGTTGAACTAGTTGTATAGCCAAAGTATTCTTATCTGTAAATGGGAGTACCTACCCCATAGGATTATGGTGAAAAGGAAGTAAGGTATATATAGCAGTTATTCTAGCACCTAGCTATAATGGGTGATTGGTAGCTGGTAGTTTCCTCTTTTCTTTCCCCATCCTCCTTAGACCCTTAAAGATTAGGAATCATATTAACTAGGCTGCAGTGAGAATGACTTGGGGGAGGAGGGTGTGTTCATTTTTTTAATAGGTGTGCCCGCTCTCCCCACATAGGTTTCATCTTCACAGCGGTGGTTCATGGTATAACAGTGTGGCACAGTGGAGAAAGCCAGGGTCTAGGGGGGGTTAATTGAGATCTTTGTCATGTGTTTTCTTATCTGTAAAAACGTAATGTTTGCCCTGTCTAGAATTTATACTGCAATCCAAATCTACTTCTTTCTGATGGGGCATTCAGGGCAGGGGCCCAGGTTATTCCTAAGGGATGATGATGTGTCCTGTTGCATCCCTCCTTTCCTATTGCCCTGCCTATACTCATTTTGCTCAGACTCTCTTGAATGTTTGTCTTAGGACAGAAATTTATCAGTGAACTGTGTCATTAACACACTGTGTTGTGGTAACAGTGGTTAATGCTGTGCTCATAGTGTGGTAGTATTTTTATAAGGCTCCCCACTAATTAAAAGGATTTTAAGTGGCTTTTGTAAAACGCGCCCGTGTGTGTGTGTGTGTGTGTGTGTGTGTGTGTGTGTGTGTGTGTGTGTATAAAATGCTCAAGTAGCAATTAAAATTAATTTAAACTCTTTGGGGGTGGGATTGGGAAAAACAAATATAGTAACCACTTTGGCTACTTACATTACAGGTTCTAAACATTAAATATAATTCTGAATGTCTTGGCAACCAAGAGAAAAAGAGAAGTATGATGAATCAAGTATTTATTATCTAACGAAATAGCCAATGATTATATTGGCTGTCTGATGAGAAAAACTTCTCCTGGTACTAGTAAGAACTGGTCTAAAAAGCATTTTTATTACAGACATTAAACCATTTTCTGCATAATGTCTTTAACAAGATTTTTTCAAAAATATTCTTTTTTAGTCTGTTTCTTATATAGGTCTTGAACACAATCTGAGGGCACACAAGAAAACAGCATTCAACAAAGTTTGTCTTCCAGATGGCAAATCTAGTGAGCATTTTTTCTATCTAGGAATGATAAAGAATACCCTTTGCAGAATGGAGAAAGGACCCATTGTTTAGATTGCCTTCCTCAAGTATCTTTTTTGTCTGGTTGACTTTTGGCAGATATAGAATAGGAGTCAGGTTAAAGTCAGAAGACTCTGACTAGGATTTGACATAATCCCACTAGCCAGTGTTTCATTTTTCCAAGCGTTCTTAGCCCACAGCTCTTTACCTGGTGCAACCCATTTGTGTTCACAGTGTATGTGTTGTGGCAATGTGAAAAAAAATGGATGTATGTTGACTATTTAATAAAAACCTAATACATTGTTAAACTACTTTCATTAGTGTGTCCAATGGATGGTAAAATCTGTATACATGCACCCGTATGTTCATGGCGGCACTGTTTACAATAG
Organism: Scalopus aquaticus; assembly: GCA_004024925.1. Taxonomy (NCBI): domain Eukaryota; kingdom Metazoa; phylum Chordata; class Mammalia; order Eulipotyphla; family Talpidae; genus Scalopus; species Scalopus aquaticus. The sequence goes on from PVIJ01008849.1 coordinate 51,243, forward strand.
CAAAGGTATGGAAGCAACCCAGATGTCCAAAAATAGATGATTGGA
>PVIJ01008849.1:51387-71123 GCA_004024925.1 Scalopus aquaticus
GGGGGGGAGGAGGAGGGGAGGATAAGGGCACAAAATGGAGTAGAAAAGAACACAAGGGACCACGGAGATGGATCATAGGTGAATTGGTGGTGGGCTACCCAAGGGGAATACAAAATGTAAAAGACATAAATAACAATAAAAATATATACATTTAAAAAAAAATCTAAAAAAAAAATAAATTTTCACATTAAAAAAATCTGTATCTGGCAAGTTTTGTGTTTTTTGTATCACTTTATTTGGAAATAAATATATCATTCACAACCTATTGCCAAGTGCAATAACATGCATTGACTTTCCACTGAAGATGGTAGCCTTCAGTTACATAAGAAATTTTTTTGGTTGAGATCCAAAATGTAAATCTAGGCCTAGGAAAACTTGAGAGATGTTGTGGCGCTGGGAGAGAAAGTAGACATCTCAGGTTTTCCTGTCCTCTTTTTTCTTTCTTTTCTGAAGACTTTGAAGTTGGCATAGGGACAAAAGTCATTGGAAAATGTTAGTATAATCAGTGTACATTTTCTAATGGATATGACTCCTCATCAGAACTCAGAAATGGAGGAAAACCACAAGGCTGTGTATGAATAAAGTGATAATGAAGAGATTATTTTTTGGTGAACCTTTTGGTGTCAGTTGGTCTCTTAAGAAGCTATTCAGTAGTGTTTAATTTCCCATTAATTCTTCTTGCCACCACCACTATCCTTTTGCCCCTCATTAGTATATTTTCCACTCCATCCCCCTCCATCTCTGAATGGGTTATCTGGATTATTTAGGAGGAAGTGTATTCTGTATTTGTTTTATCCACTATTTATGTTCGCATCAATTATACTCAGTCTTCCTTTCAGTTATAGAGATGGCCCTTGAGCATTTTTATTTCAAGGAGTAAGTATTGTAACAATTAGCTTTGGAGAGAGGAGAATTACCCATAATTCCTGTCCACAGAAGAGAGGTAGTACTAATGGATCCCTGATCTCCTATCTGATTCCTCTGGAGAGCCACTGCTCTTGTTTACTCCTTGGCTCAGAGTCTTGAATTAGAACTGGCAGGAGGTGTACTCAGTGTTGTAAACCAGATTGGAGTCCCCTTGAGGGTCCTCTACTACAAGGCCACAGGATTCCAGTTTGTTTTTGGGCTACCCGTTGTGCCTCTCAAAGCCCTTTCCTATCCACTGTTTGACCGGTCCCTCACAGTGTTCCAGGGACCGTGCCACTTGTGAAATGAAAATCTACTTCCGTGTTGTTTAATGTGTTAGTCACTAGCCATTTGTGACCATTTAAATTTAGATTAATTAAAATTAAATACAATTTAAAAATTAATTCCTTAGTTTCATTAGTCACGTTTTAAGTACTCAATAACTGTGTGTGACCAGGGGGTACTGTAGTGGATAGCACAGATGTAGAACATTTCTGTCAATATGGAATGTTTTACCAGACAGCACTGGGATAGAAAGTGGATGGCTGGTGCTAGTCTACCTGAGTTGATCGCTGATGGGGAAATGCAGCCTCCTTTCCTAACTGTCTCTTAAATAGCCGCTTGATGATCATTATTTTGCTGCTGCATTAATTTAAAATTAACAAGTGAAAAATGCAGACATTGTCAGCTTAAAGCCATGGGCTTCAATGTCAGATTGTTACTTCTTGCCCAGCATTTTATGTGTGCATTGTATGTGTGCCACATGGCTGTGGTTCTCTATCCACTGTGAATGATGAGTGGTTGACATACAGTTGTGATGCTAAGCTGCTCAACAGAGAAACTACCTGATCTGCTGGGTGACTGCTTCAGTTTGGGTCTTGCCTTCTCTTGCTGCTATGAATCTCCCCAGCAGGGAAGCATAGAGGAAGTAGATCTGGTGAAATCTGGAGGCTCAGGTGGGAGGATGCATATGGAGGACCTGTATTGTAAATATCAAGTCCCTAGAAGAATTAAGTTGATTCCAGAAGGGAAGGCTTTTTTTGTTCTCTAGAAACTTCAGTGTAGATTGGGAGGCTTTTTTATAGCCACTATAACATTTTTGTACCTTTTTTAGACAAGGTCAGGTTAATCAACCATTAGAGACAAGAGAGTATATAGTGACCAAATACTGTTTGTTGTGAGTAGCCAGAAATGTGAATGTGAGATTTTACATATAGCCACATTGTATAAGTAACCCTGGGCCCATACAAAATCTTTCCAAATCCCTAATCTAGATAGATGCCTCCTTGTTCTTTGCTTTAGGTTATCTGGGTGTGTTAGAATGAGGACAACGGGGAAAAAGCACACATATACACCACTTCTCCCACCCAGCCATTCCCTCCCCTTAACGTGTACTAAATTTTGTGATTTGACCTACAGTAAGCTGAATATTTGACCCAAATACATGACTCTCTAATAGTAAAATTTAACTGGTAGGATTTTTTGGGGGGAAGAGCATGGGTAGTGGGATTGAAGTGTCTGTTTTCCTTGATAGCTCTCAAATTCCAGCATATCTGTGACTATTCTGGTCCCCCTACGTAGCACTATGCATACTGCTCTGTCCTTTCAGGATAATTGCAGGTTTATTCAGAGAGGGGGCTTTGGCACAAGTTCCTATGATAGATGGTAAAGACTCAGTTTCTGGGCTTAGGAGGTATAGTGTTAGGAAAAGCTAAGGGAGATTAAACAATAAATGCCCATAGAGAATGGAAAAGGTTGAATCATAATCTAGATGAGAACACTTTGGATGGAGTTTTGTTGTAGATTGGGACTCTCATCTTTTTCTGGAATTGGGCCTGTTAGAATTTCCGTTATGGAAGCTGATGAGAGAAACACCAGTCCCAGATGACGGCTGTTCTCTTGTGTGATAATTTCCTTCTAAACCTCAGCATCTCTGTAGAACATGAAGTGCCCCCTCCACTCCATTGAGCCTGCAGTCAGCAGCATTCTCTCTGGGGTATGCTGTCATACTGGATACAGTACAGAAATTCAAATTACAAGTCACTGTCTTGACTACTGTAAGCTTTAATCGAAAGTCATGGAGAGCATTTAATTGATGCCCATGATCAGATATATAAAGTATCTTAAAGTGTGAAAAAAGGAGGACATCTTGGTATCAGATAATCAAAATTTAGGGTAATTGAAATATATGTCACAGTTTTATATGTGTTACAGTTTTAAAGTGCCATTATGCATTGCTTGATGGGGATTATGTCCTGGGAAATGGGTTGTTAGGTAATTTTGTTGTTGGGTGAATGTCATATAGTATGTTATTCTCCAAGCAGTACTACTCAATTATATTAGCATAGGAAGGCATCTTGGAATTCAGGAGTGCATCTTGGAAAGGCACTGGGTCAACCATGACTTCCTTTTACTCCTGTAATTTACTGGCAGTGTGTGCTATGTCATCACAAGGCATCAGAGTTCTGGGGCGACTTGTCAGTGCTGTCTGTTGTCGATGGCAACGTCATTATGTTGCACATGACTATAATTTATTTTGGAACAAATAAAGGAATTCTGTGCTTTGTTCATAAAGGTAGTATATATAAAGCACAGAAGAATTTGGGGAAAACCTGTTTTTAGATTGTGAGGGAGGGATAGTTAAAGCGCCCAGCTTAGCCCTGAGAGATGAATAGCATTTTTATTTCTTGAGGATATTTTATTGCATGGTTTGGGTCACAATGATCTTTGAGTAAGAGTAACCATTAACCATACCACTTGAAGGGAAATTGGTTTCTTAGTCATTGTGCTGGTGAAATAATGGGGTAGACATAAATCTGATCCATTTGACATCATGTCCGCAGTTTTTCAAATGTCCACCCACCTGTCACAGACCCTGGGAATAATAATTTACTCTCTTAAACAGAGATGCTCTGAGGTACCACAGCCCAGAGAATGATTGTAGGATGGGGTAATGTACAAATGACTGTATCAGTATCAAGCTTTTGCTGTATGCAAGGTCTATATATTCAGCCATTTTAGTGGCTTTCCATGTAATGCATTTGACTTTTAGCTTCTGTTGCTAAAGTAATGTAACATATTTTGTTTTCCATTTGTTTATTTATGGTCTTGTTTTCTACCCTTGCAAAACTTGATATAGGTACAAACCTTCAGAAATGTACACATACCAGAGTAATAGATAACTCTGATTTGGTTATAAGGCAATAATTTAAGTTGACAGGTTTAGCTGATAACATAAAACACAAGAGAGAAATAGGATCAGTTTATAAATGTCAGCAGAACCCCTGAGAGTGAGTTGCTGCCTTGGAGCTGACTCCAGTACTGTTGTTTTGTCTAATATATTATGAAGTGAAATAAACTGATGTCTGTAGAATTCTGGCTGACCAAGATTAAAAGAACAGGACTGTAAATTAGCGGCTTCCTTTATGTCACTTTAAGCAACTTTCAGAAAGGACTAAATGACAGACAGTAGGGTTCTCGGAAAGATCTGGGGTCTACCGTCTATGGAATGCCAGGAGGCCAAGAGAATGGATGTGCCTGCTTTGGCAAGTTCTGTTGGGAATCACAACTTGCTTGTTCTCCATGCCCCACTGTGGCTTTGTACTGGGTAACAGGAATCTTAAAAGAAAGAGATTGTGCAGTCTGGATGTCTGGAAGCTGGACCTTGTGAAAGGTCGATAATAGATTCTGCTACTATGACAACATAGTCATCTGAAATGATGATTGTGAAATATTTTAGTGATTTGTGGAAACTACAATCAATTCAGCATGTTGGGCATTGACACAAAAGAGCTCCATTTCCCTTATGGAAAAGAAATATTCCTGTTTTACATTGACATTTATTCTCTATAAATGCACTAGTGTTTATATAGCATTATCTTATGATCGTGTTTTATTCCCTGTAATGTGATCTGTAATTGATGTCTGCAGAGTCAGGGGAAGTGGTGGGGATGGCTTAGGGCATCCAAGAGTACTTAGTTTTTCGAGAACTAGTTTAGAGTTTGTGTGGTTAGTAGGAGTGGACATGAAAACTAAGCACACATAACAATTTTCATCCCTCTCTGTGGCTGCCACACACTTTTTAGAATGTAACATGGGAAATAAAATTCCTAAGTTCAATTTCTTTATCAAAGATAATGTATTAATGTATACTCCTTATTAAACCATTTTCATTATAAAATTAGAGATACAGAAAATTAAACAAAAATGTATACCTTAATGAAATATTATAAAGTGAGTATTCTTTAATTCCTACTGAAGTCAAGAAATAGCACTTTATCAGGCAACTCAGAAGTGCCTACTGTACCCCATCCCAACTACATCTCCCTCCCACCAAGTGTCACTGTTACCCTGACTTCTACAGTAATGGAATCTTTGCATTTTAAAATTGTATATTATTCAAGTGTGTACCCCATATTCTTTAGTGTTTTCCATTAAAAAAATCTAAGTTTCTTTGAATCTATAGGTTATTTCTTCATCTCTTTCATTTCCATTTAATTTGTCTGTTGAAAAATTCAGACCATTTTCCACATTAAGCTTGGTGATTTCATACTCATGATGCATTCAGCAATGTTCGTCAGATCTCAGTATTTATTATAGATTGTCAGCTGGAGCCAGAGGCTCAATTGGATGCAGGTTCTATCCTATGGTTAGACTATAAATAGTTTTGTGTTTGTTTTTAAATAAAAAGTATGTGATATCTGATTGCCTCTCTTGTGATGTTACAAGATGGTGATATTCAAATCTATCACATCCTTCTTATCTTTCAGCTACTTTCTTTTTTACAAAGGGCTATTTCCGTTCATGTGTTATTTGTTACTTAGTAGTCCAGATCATTAAGAAAGAGACAGGATAAAGTCTTGTTTGCTTTTTTTGTATTTTATTTTTTAAATGAAGTGCCATTATTTTACATCCTTGTTGATTTTTCGACATTATGGGATTTCTTCTCTCACTTGTGGTCACCACAGTTCTCCCACCACACCAAAGCACCATAGTCCATTGTGCTCTCCCTCTCCCTGTTTCCACCTCTCCTCATCCCCTTATCCTTCATCCTACCCTCCTGGATGCTCAGCTCTATGGTCAGCTTTCAAGGGTGCTTTTAAAATTTGTCTTTGTCTCACCCTTTGTTTGGTTTCTCTGTATTCCACCCCTAAGTGAAACCATTCAGTATTCACCTTTCTCCTGCCTTGCCTTGCTTAGTATAATCCCTTTCCGCTCCATCCATGTTGCTGCAAATGGCAGAGTATTATTTTTTTTATTTCTGAGTAGTATTCTATTGTGTATATATAGCACATTTTCATGATTCACTCATCTATTTGGGGGCATTTAGGTTGTTTCATATCTTGGCTATTGTAAATATTGCTACAGTAAATGTAGGGGTGCAGGTTTGCTTTCGAGTTAGTTGTTTTTCTGTTCTTTGGGTAGATTCCTAGGAGTGGAATTGCTGGGTCATATGGCAGATCCATTTTTAGTCCTTTGAGAAATCTCCACACTGCTTCTGGGGCTGGACCAGTCTTCATTCTCACAGTGTCAGAGGGTTCCTTTTTCCCTACACCTTCATCAGCACTTGTTTCTGGTTTTTTTTGTTTGTTTGTTTTTTGTTTTTTCCATGAGCCACCCTCACAGGTGTGAAGTGGTATCTCATTGTGGTTTTTGGTGTGCATTTTTCTGATAAGTGATGATGAACATTTTTTTTTATGTGCCTGTTGGCCATCTGCATGTCTTCTTTGGAGAAGTGTCTAGCTCTTCTGACCATTTTTTGATTGGATTGTTTTGTTCTTATTATTTTCAAGATAATGAGTTGCTTGCCAGTCATCCTCTGGAGGTGGAAAAGAATTAAAAGTATTTTTCCTTTTGTGAACTCCTGGATTCAAGCATATTTGGTAGGTTTAATCCATTGCAATTATTACTTTTACTGAAACAGAAAAATTATCCCATTTTTGATCAGTTTAAAGTTTTCAAGTAAGCTCTTTTGATGTTGCCTTAGTATAATTATTGACAACTTTCTTGTTACCTGGTGTGACAAGATATTATAGGTTCGTTTTGTTTATTTCCTGCTCAGGACTGGACTCAGCTATTACTTTACCCTTATTTTTTCTAACAGGAAATGATAATAAGCCTCAATTCTGGCAATTAGGGTTGATTGTTGTTTCTAGGTCTTTGCTGTTGACAAGAGCTGGGAAATATATGTGGTAATATACTTCATGCTTCCAAATGGCTATTCATATTCAGGAGCACAGGATTTTTATATCCTGTGTCCTTTATATTGCATCTATTTCTCTTTTCTTTTGCACTAAGAACCCTGGTTCTAGAACAGAGGGGAGTATACAATTAGGATATGTAATTTCTCTGTGTCATATTAGTTTGAGAATGGTAAAGCTGCCACCCCTGGTACTAGTATTATTGAAAACTGTGTCTTTGTGTTATCTGAGTTCTTAAAGAGAACTTATGTCTATATTGTCATCTTACAGCCTTATATACTTTTTTCTTTTGATCCTCATTTAGTCTTATATTCTACAGATAACTGTATATTTGATCAGTTCTTTATGATACTGTCTTTAGGGTTTTTTTTGTCTGAAATGTACTTTCTAGTAGATTCTTCAGGAAGGGCTCACTGGAACAGTAGCCTCAGAGTTCTCATGTGTTGCTAAGTTTATCTGTGGTCTTTACACCCAAAAGTCACTTTGGCCAATGTAAAACCCTTGCCTCCCATTTTCTTTGAGTATCTTAAATATTCATCTTCTGGCAGTTGGCTCTGCTGTCAGAAACACTGTTGACAATCTATTTTTCTTTATTTTATAATTCATTTGCTATTTTTCTTTGGTGCCCAAGTGATCTTTTCCCTTAAAATCCAATAATTTTGCTAGAATATACCTCACACTATTGGATATTCTGGTCAGTATTAATGGGTATACAATGTACTCTTCCTGTATATATAATTTTTTTTTTTAATTTTAGGAAACTTCTTACAGCTTTGGCATTTGTTCTATTCCCTTGTTTGGGCTTTCCTATTTAATGTTGGAATGTCATAATTCTTCATTGTTCATCAGTTTTTGATGAATGTTACATTATTATTTACTTTAGGTTTTGCAGATTTTCCTCCTTTCATCCTCTGTTTTCTTAAGACTTTTTCTATTGTGATTATTCTTTTATTTCTTATTCTTCCTTGAGTTTTGGCACTTCATTTCTTATTTTTGTTCTTGAGTATCATGTTTTTTCCTCATTTTAAAATAGGAAATTACAGTTATTCACTGTGGTCATGTCTTCCTGGCTTACTTTCATTATCTGTGGGGCGTTTCTTCTTAATTCCTTTTTTCTTAAAATAATTTTATTTTACAGGATTTGACTTCAGTATGTCTGTTAATGATTTTCATGTGAAATTAGATTTCTTGAACTCACAGAAAGAAGCATGGCTTTAATTACCTTTTCTAAATTCATTGCACCCCCTCTTTTGTTGTTCTCATGCAGTATTAAAAAACATGGCAGTTTGTTTTATATGGTTTCTTGGCTCTGTTTTCTTCTCCCACTTTTATTTGGGCCTTCTCAAATAAAATGTCTTTGTTCCAGGACTGTTCAATTTTGTTTCTACTTCCAGATGTGTCTTCTCACTGGGGAGCCTTGTCCTGACAGGAAACTGGTTGATTAATTTTGAGAGTTGAGGGGTGTAGAACTGGGCTGCTCTAGCCCCTTGAGAACTTACCTCAGGTCTCTTGCACTTGACTGCTGTTGGAGTGGAAAAGTTTCCTTCTAGGTTCAGCTGCTATTCTTCCATTTGTAAACTGTGTTTTTAGTGAACACATGTTGCCTACTTTGGGGTTTTCCTTTCTCAAGTCTGTCAGATACCTTGTTGCTTGCTGTGTCCTCCCATACAAAGAAAGATACCATGTAGATATGTCATTTACTTAGCTTGTTTTCTTAGTTTTGATATAAATGATGCATAAAATCTTGGTTTTACTATCTAATCACCTAGTCTTTTTTTTTGAGTAGGTAGGGATTTAGGTAGATTAAAAAACTATGCTTCTGCCACATTAACATATATGCTCTTTAAAAAAGAGATGAAATCATATGATTGCAACTTCTTCTTTTTGCTTAGTCTTGATCATATTTTTGTATCAGTATAAATCTCCTTTATTGAACTGTATTCCATAAAGGGATATGCTGTATTATGTACAGATCCCCAACTGATGGACATTTATACTGTTTTTCATTGTTTACAATTATAAAAATGTTGTAATAAATGTGCACCTCTGTGAATGTCTCTATTGGATAAATTCCTAGAAGTGGAATCTGCTAGGTCAAATGGAATGAACAGTTACAGTTTCATTAGATGTTGCTAGGTGCCCAAAATCATTTTGCTAATTTCCTTATCTACAATGTAATTTGCATACGTGCTGCTGTGTGGCTGTGCCATTATTGGCCTGAAGGCTCTTCAAGGTATGCGTGTTTAGATGTGCATGTGAAGTGATTTACAGGCCACTCTAAGAAACTGGCAAAAGTTATGACCCTTCTCCGAACATGTAATTGTATACTTAAATATTTCACATATAATTTCAGCATCTTCACCAGTTGGTCTCAGTTGATGATATTTTTGTTTTTGCCTTCCAACCACCATGTCTCTCTTATTTCTGCTTGGTGGATTTGGGAGCACTTCAGAGTTTAATAAAAAGCAGTTGTAGAGTTATGAGCAGTAATTCATCCGCCAATGCCAGTGATTAGAGATGATAATACTCTGAAGTCCTCAGTGAAGTTTGATGTGTGTGGTTACTATCAGTTAAAAGTTAAACTGCCCTTCTCACCCATTCTGTCTTGATGTCTTGCTCTTTGCTTTCTGTGTAATTCTTAGTCTTTCTACCTTTCTTTTTCCTTGTTTGTTAGTGAGTGATACTGTAGAATTAAAACACATTAAAATATGTATTGCATTTATTGAGTTTTATTTTCCCCTGATCCCTAGTTAAAGACAGTCTTTGTAACAATACAACCTTCTGCCCCACATTTTAGAAAGAGGACATTGTTTGCTTTTCTTCCCATAGAGCTCACTTACCTTTGTTTTGGAACATATACACAGTGGACAATTACTGTGTACCAAACACTTTGTTTAGCAATGTAAGGAATGTAAAGCTATCTTGACTTAAAGAGGAACGTAATCTATTGGGGGAAATTTTGACATCTATCATATTTTTATGGATTTGTTTATCTCATCACACCGATCATCTCCTTAATAGTAGAGAGTCCATGTTTCATTCTAATTTCCCTAGTAACAAGAACCCCAGTTGCTAAGAGAAAATGAATAGAGGAAGTGCCATTGGAGAAGAATAAGCAAGACACTCTAGAGATTAGAAGTGAGGACAGTGTACAAAACTGCATGCAGTTGTTCAACCATGACCATTAAAAAGTGGTTTTGAATGTGACAGACTAAAGGTGAAGAAAGAGATAGTATCAAGCACCAAGGAAAAGTATGGGGTGAGTTTGGCTAGAGCATGGTGTACTTGTGGATGACAGGATATCAAGAGCTGCATATAAGGTAGGGTCCTTAACGGATTAGGTGCGCCTTGAACAGCAGTAGGAGTATTGGTACTTTGAAGGGCAGCAGAGAATCACTGAAGGTTTTTAAGAAGAGAAGTGCCATCAGCGTCGTCCTTGGGGATGCTTTGCTTGGCTACAATAGCACGAGAAATGGCCATCAAGGAACCATTTATCTTTTCAGTAAAGATTGGGTCTCATGATCTTTCTTCCAAGGTTCCTTTAGCTCAGGATGCTGGCACCCCTGGAACTCTGATCAATTTGCCTTGTCTTTTATAACTTTGAAATGGGAGGTGGAAAGAGGATATCTTGAAGATAGCTTTTTGGGGGTGAGGGATGATTTCTCTCAAAAAGGATTCAGACCTGAAGTACCGAATAGGGACTGAATCGTCCCGTAAGTGGGAGTGAACACCGAGACCAGAACTTCCAAACACTGTCTGAATCCCAGGAGGAGACCTGAGAGTCTGTAGCAGGGCGCATGTATATATAATCAAGTGACAGTTGCAGTTCACATTAGGTGCTTAGGAGTGAGACCGCTGGGAGAAGGTGCAGCTGGGGGGCAGCACCAGCCGTTGCGACTGCAGGGTGGAGGTGTGGAGCGTGCTGCTTGTTGGAAGCTTACACATCAGGTTTGCTGGCATGCTAAACTTGTGCTCAGCGGCCTGGAACATCCAGGCCTTCTTGCCCATGCTTGAGTGGGTACCTGCCAGCAGGGTCCCCTGAGGAGCAGGGAGCCAGAGCAGGGCAACTGCATTTATAAGCTTTCTGGTGCATTGTTGCAAAACTGACTTAAGCCTGTGATTGAGTAGTTTATCAGGAAACCTGCAGCCCTTCTCCCTTGTTGCTGCCTGGCTGTTCTCATTTAAATCCTCCCCACATTTGCCTAAGTTAGACTGCTGGATGTGCCTTCTTTAATTTCTGTTCTGATTTCTTCAGGAGTGGGATGGAAAACACATCTTAAATGGGTTTGGTTGGCTTCCTGGTGACCTCAGCCAAAGAAGGCTGTGATGGGTGCTTTCAGACCTGGATTAACTGGCTCACTTGCTGCCCTCTCAATTTGGATGCCCTAAAACCTTTACTGTTGTTGAACTGTCTGCAGCGTTAGCCAGACAGTCTGACTGGAAAATTCTACAAAAATCATTTACTCACTTCTCCTCTATAGAACTAGTCAGTTCGGTACTGAGAGGCTAGTAACACTCAGTCTAACCATCTCTCATGACTGAGAAAACTGAAGAAGTCAGAGAGGCAAAATCCAGAAAAACACCATTATTGTGTCAACCCTAAGCACTCTGTGTGCATTATATCTTAATCCTCACAGTGAGCTCTGTGAACTATGTGAAGTGGACACCGTTCTATACATGGATCACAGAGATTATTTTCCTGAGGTCTTAGAGCTATTAAGTGGTGGGACTGGACTGGAAACTTAGCCTATGCCCTTCACAGATGGACTGGACAGCTGCCCTGGTCACCCAGATGCTAGAGGCTGTAGCTCTTTCAGGTGAGATTAGTAATGCAGGTGAACAAAGGCCAGCACTGCTTAGTAGGTGTCTTAGTGCTGGTGAGCCAAAACTTAAAGCCAAGTGGCAACAAATTGAAATTGTGAGTACATTTTGATAACTGAAAGACTGCCCAGTTTACTGACCTTGTTTTATTGTTCAAATTCCTACAGTTAAAGGAGGTACTCCCACAACTGGGAATGGGGTTGGAGGGAGAGAAAGGCAGCATGATGGAGCCAGTTGTATCCTTGACTGACTTCTCTAATTGTTGTTCTGTCTGCCTCTTTTCCCACTCTGATTTGCATTTGGTCCCTGATATTACTACCACCATCACCATCCACCAAAAATAGAGATTTAAGAGTTCTATACCTTAGAGCTGATCTAGAGAGAAATTCTGCTTTAGCGATTTTGCTCCAGTCATACCTATGGACTTCCCAGTTTTTTCCACTGCAGGCAGCATCGAAGCTGAGGGGCTTTGTAGCAGATGCTGGAAAAATTGTAGAGGTCAGAAGTAGTCGATACTGTTTTGAAATAAATTTTAGAACTCCTTTGGCCATGAAGGTAACAGGGGAAAGAGAGCAAATAGAGCCTATTACGACATCAGGATCCCTGGGGACTGATGGGGTGGGGAAAACAGGATTAAAAATTAAAGCACAATATCTTGGCACTTTTCTTTTTAGACCCCCTTATTAAATTATGACTTCTGTTTGAGGAAAATAACTGAGAACAAAGGCTATGTTTAGAATACAATCTTTGTGTTTTAAATTTGACTAATGAGTGGTTTTAGCACTTTCATTTGGTTCCCAGTCAACCTGTATTCAGAGTGTCAATTAACCAATAAATATTATGAGAAACAAGAGTCAGAAATGGTTGCCACTCTTGCTAATGAGCTGCTAATGAAATTGTGCCTGGGTGGGAAATACAGTCATTCTGAAATCCTTAAGAGTCTTTAGAAAATGAACAGTAGTGGAGCTGAGGCCCCTGACCCCTGAGAAAAGGACACATTTAACTCCTCATTCCCAGTGTGCACCCCACACCCATTATTAAGTGGTTGATTGCCAGTATTTAATGGTTAGTTCAATCATGGTGCGACTTTTTAAAATGTAGTTTTATACGATTATTCCTGAGTGGATTTAGAGCTGAAAGTGGAGCTGTGCTGCAGTTTATCTCCAGCTGCCTGACCTGTGATCTCTTGGTGATTCCCTCCCTCTTCTAATTTTTTTGAGCCTTTTCTTAGTCTCCTCTCCCCAATACTTACACATGTATACATGCATAATTGAAGATAGATTGAAATCTGATTATATTCAAGATGTTTTAGGGATGAGGGAGTAGGTGGTGGGTGGGAAGTGCACTTTCTTAAAAAGAAAGTGAAATGGCAGAAACCAGTAGATGATTGCAGTCAACAGGGTCATTGAAAACCAGATTCCTGGCCTAGATACAGAAGCCCAAGTTCTCTCATGAAAGCACTGTGCTGTTCCTAGTAGTCTCATTTTCGGGTTCTTCTCAGCTGAAGAGGAACATGGGTACATTGAAGGAAGAGACTGAAGGGAAACAGAGGTGATGGACAGGCTAGAAAACAGGCATGGGACCTCACATCATGGGTCTGTGGGTGAAAATGACCCTTCTGTTCCTCTGCCGGGTTCTCCTTTACTTCACCATTGACTATTGGAGCTCTGACAGGTCCCCACACTGACAGGAGGAGCCACTGCGTATGCTTAAAGGTTTGGTGCTTTTGAAGGAGGAATGCACTGAGCGCCATGACAGTATTCCTAGTTTTTCTGGTCAAAAAAGTATGATGGCTTACTACTGTATCATTCTTTCCGTCCCCTACCTATCCCCTTGTTCAGGCTTTGTTATGACTGGTTAGAATGGATATAATAGCTTTCTAACTGATCTCCCTGCTTTTTATCTCCCCATTTTATCTACTGAGCTCCAAATGCTTCAGATGGAGCTACTCATTGCCCCCTGAATGGGTCTACTTCTGAACTTGGAACTCTAAATGTTTTAGGCCTTCTCCTTCACTGACTTCATACTCTTCAGTGACAGGAATTGCTCTTACTCGTGTGATAGCTTTACCAGTGGCCAGCACAGCAAATGGCCCTCATTAGTACATAGTGCCTTGGCTCCTTGACCAGCCAGTTGTGGAAAAAGACTCACTGAGTCTAGATAGGAGCTTTTGTCCTGATGGCTGCTCAGGGAACCTCTCCAAATGTAACACAGGACATCTTCTAAGTAGCATTGCTAGTCCTTGTCCTTAAAACGCATGGCTTTTGTGAATTATGTGTATAGAAGCTGCTGACCAGCATTGTGTGTCCTCCTTGAGGACTGGAAAGAAGACATTGGTTAGGTTACAGCAGATGAGATTTTAGAGGGTAGTTTGGGGGGTGTGGGTAGGAGCTATCACAGTAGCTATTCCCTGAAGGAAACTCTGGTGTCTCCTTCTAAGAAGTTTTTAGTACAGGTGGGTATTTCTGCCCTTGCTCGGAAGCTGTGCCAGAGATCTCTTCTAAGGCTCTGCCCAGATGCTAGATTCTGTGATTCAGAGTAAAAAATCAGTTCGGAGATATTTTTATTTTTTCTCCTTTTGTCATTGTTCAGTCCTTTTAGAAAATGCATAAATATAACTACAACCCAGACTGGTTCACTACATGCTTTGCTATTTTTTTTTTAATAAAAGGTTTCCATTTGTATTTCCCTTAAAAAAATAACAACATTAAGTATTGGTTCAGGGTTCAGCACCCTGGAGAGGTTTGTGCACATTTTTGTTAGTGGTTCAGTTCAAGTCCTGCCTTAGAGACAGAATAGATGCTCATTTGTGTGACGCAGGGATCTTGCCAGGACTTGTTTGGGGATTTTGAATAAAAAAGCAGGAGGAGAGGGCTGTGGTAGTCATGGCAACCAGGCCTGTAAAGTGTCAGCTCTGACCAGTCCTGGTTAGAAACTTGGAGGCCCCAAGTGGCATTGCTTCTTGTTCCATTCTTCTCCTAGTCCTTCTGATCGGGGCGGGGGAGGGGGGTATAGAGTAGGGGGCCAGATTTATGCTGATCTTTCCGGAGGCCTACTGCGTGCCTAGAGCTGGACTGAGCTGTGGGCACAAGTAATTGGTCCCTGCTCTTCAGAAACTCTTAAAAATAATAGGAATTTTTACTCTTGTTAGCACATACCTACAGGACTTGATAAGTAAAATGTCTTTGTTACATCCTGCTTGACATTTGTCATCTTGGGTCTTTGTTTCCTGGAGCACTTTTAACTTTCTATGGGCACTGAAACAGTTGTTTTCTCATTTGTTCTAACCGTCTCAAACATGTTAGGGAAAGTGGGCACCATAGATTCTTATCTTTTGACACACAAGGGCATGACGATTCAGAAAACTAAAGGAATTTGGCTAAATTCACCCAGCCCTCAAAGACATAGCTGAGTGGGTAGCAGAGTTCCAGGGCTCATGGTAGTTTAGCCAGCGCTTATCTTAATGAGCCATGCCAGGGCAGCTCTTGATTTTCTGCCGTTACATCCAGGTCTGACTTGAAAGAAGCTCAAAGTCTTTGAAGGGGGTGGTTTCCAGGCAGGAGCCTACACAGGACACCTCTAAACTCCCTAAAGCCATATAAATGCCAAGGCATCTGATGTCAATACAAAAAAGAGGACACTGAACCCATCTCAGTAGGCCCCTTCTCTGCTGAAGCAGGAAGGCCAGGCTGCACACTGCTCATGCAGGTGCTGTCTGAGAAGGACCCTGTCACTGTGTGCATTCAGGAGGGACACGTTCTCATTACTGGTTACTGGGATGAGTTGAGTCAAAGACTGAGTCAGGCAAAATTTGTTAATAGCTGAAACTTGTCTTTTCCAAGCAGTTCCATATGGACTGAATTTCATTTGTAGATACGATTTGTCTGGCTTCTATATTTTAAATTTTGAATACTTTTAGAGGGGACATTTTTCTGAGCCCTCACCACTCCCTGTTATGTTACATATGGACTTCTTTACTCATCTCTAACCTGCCTGCCTCTCAAGTATTTGAATTGGCTCTTACCTTCTAGATAACTATTCTTTACCTGCCCTTCAACTGGAGTTCTTCTTGGCTCTGGTGCTTCTTGGCTGCAGACTTTCTAGGCCCATTTTCTGCTTCCCCTTCCCAGACCTGTCTCTCTGGGGTTGTACTTAGGTTTTGAGCTTAACTCTATATCCTGATCACTAGAAATACTTCCTGTCACATTAAGCAGCATCTAGTAGTCTAATTGCTGTTCTGGGAATCAAAAGGAGAAGGTACTTCTTTATCCAAAGAAATGAAATTTTAAAACAACTTTATTGAAATAAAATATACCATAAAATCCTTACCATAAAATCCACTCATTTAAAGTGTACAATGGGAGGGATACGCCCCCAAAACATGGCGGCAAACAGACGCTAGGATTGGGCTCCCACAAAATAAAGATTTATGGACAGAAAAATCCCTAATTTTGAGAGCCGATCTCAGGATAACTGAATGCCCTACACAATACAGTCATCCCTGTGGGTGCTTTAGACTTAAAGATAAACCGAAAAGTCGGAGTAAAAAAAAGAGAAAAGACACTGAACCCCACACGGAGGAACAAAAGAAAGGAGAGGCGGACAAACCAGCTTTACGGAGCACCACTGAATACAAGGTTAGAAACCGTGGTGGGGTCGGAGGGCTCTGGCCAACTAACGGAGGCGCGACCCCCACTCCCCCACCCCAAGAGCCCCCTCTCTTCCCTGCGTGGTAGCTCTGAAGTGCAGGAAAGCTCGAGGGTCACTGCTTTCCATCTCCCACCTGGGCTAGGTAACATCTTAGTAGGGAAGACAAACTGCCAGCACCCCGTGGGGTCCTAATACCTCACTGGTTGCTAGGTGATATATTGGCCTGAGAAACTGGTCTAGCCGGAAAAACTGCAGAGACCACCTCAAACAATCTCCTCCCTACTCTGTAATCTGACACCAAGAGCTGATGTTAGAGAACTCTACTTTTCTCTAACTTGACTGGAGGTAACCTGACCTGGGATACAGGCTCCTGCTGGAACTGTCTCCAACCACACCCTCCTCCACAAAGTATCTGCATCTTGGCACACAAGAGGGCTACAGAAAGGAAAATAGAGCTCCCCCACACCCCCTGCGGTGGCCCCACACCCAACTTCTAGGAGGTTGCACAGTGGCCCCCCAGAACCTAGGTGGGCACCAACAGCTGCCCACAACCTCCACCCCTGCACCCCCTTGTGGAGCAGTGGGCCCAAGCAGGAGAAAAGAAACTTAAGATCAGAAACTCTCGACCCCTCCCCACCAGACATAACCACAGGGGCAGGGATAACCCCCAGGCAAACACTGAGGAGAAGAAGAAAAATAAAAAGGGGGGAGGAGAGAGAAAGAACAGAAAGACTATTAGCAACTATAAAACGACAGCAGCGACAGTAGGACAACAGCAACATCTGACACTGGAAAGGGGTGTTGAACCCTAGCAGGGGGCCTACCCGGAAACTCCAAAACCTAAAAGCAAAAGGACTACAAAACTCTCCCCAAGCTTACATCTACCCAATACCTTTTTTATTTTTTTCCTGCTTTAATTTTTTTTATTATTACTGTACACACACACACACACACACACACACACACACACACTCACACACACGCATAATTTTAACAACAATCCACCACCCCTTTTTCTACCCTAATTCCACCCGGAACCGGAAACACATTGGAGACACGCCGCAAGACACAGAAATTCAGCAGAGAAAAAAGAAAATCCAGGAGATACCCAGCCACAGCCAAGGCAATTCAGACACTAGGAAACAACAAACACTCCTCAGCAAGTAGAACCAAGAACCATGCCTGCCGGCACCAACAGCACAGGAATGCAACGATCAGAGCAAAGCAGAAGGCCAACAACAGGAAGAAAAAAATTACAAATGACCCTCAAAACAATACACCACAGAAAGAAAATCCCTCTTCAGAACCCAATAATATGACATAGAAGATTACATCTGCCTAACAGATAAAGAATTCAGAATTGCCATAATAAAAAAAAAATTAAATGAAAAGAACAAGGAACTGAGGAATATAAATGAAGGACTGAAAAATGAGAATGAATCCATAAAGAAGAAAATGAAGGAAATGGAGGATTTACAAACATTAGTAGAGAGCCATAAAAGTAGATTAAAACACATGGAGGAAAGAATAAGCACTCTGCAAGATAAAGATACTGAAAGAACCAAGACAGAAAAGGAAAAAGAAAAACAAAGGAAGAAGAATGAGGAAAAGCTTCAAGAACTATCTGACACCATGAGAAAAGGAAACATCAGAATCATAGGAATCCCAGAAGGAGAGGAGAGAGACAAAGGAACAGAGAAACTTCTTAAGGAGATAATTGTAGAGAACTTTCCAAACATAAAAAAGGAAACAAAAATCGACATACAGGAAGCCAGAAGATCTCAAAATTATTACAATGAAAGGAAAAAAACAGCAAGACATATGATAGTAAAACTATCGAGAATTCAAGACAAGGAAAATATATTGAAAGTGATGAGGACAAAGAAACAAATAACCTACAAAGGAAAGCCAGTCAGGCTGACATCAGATTTCTCTGAAGAAACATTAAAGGCAAGAAAAGAATGGAGAGACATATGTAATATACTACATGCCAACAAATGTCAACCAAAAATACTCTACCCTGCAAAGCTCTCCTTCCTCTACAAAGAAAGAATATGGACCTTCTCTGACAAACAGAAACTACAGAAATTCATCACTACCAAACTCCCACTCCAAAACTTACTACAAGAAACCATGAAGACAAAACCAACAGAGGAAAGACCAGGAAATACGGAATTAGGTAAGGACTAGAATCACAAAAAGGTAAAAAAAATAAAAATATAAAAGACAAATATGGATGACAGTATATCAATATTAACTCTTAATGTGAATGGACTAAACACACCAATTAAAAGACACACCATAGCAGGATGGATCAAAAAACAGAACCCAACCTTCTGCTGTCTACAAGAAACACACTTAATTGTGAAAGATAAACAGAGTTAATAGTTAAAGGATGGAAAACAATCCTACAAGCAAATGGACCAAGAAAGAAGGCAGGAACAGCTATACTTACATCAGATAAAATAGACTTTTAACTTCAAAAGGTAAAAAAAGACAAAGCTGGTCACTACATCATGATAAAGGGGACAATAAAACAGGAGGATATAACACTCATCTACATATACTCCCCAAATGAAGGAGCACCAAAATATATCAGACAATTATTGTCATCCGTGAAAACAGACATTAAAGAAAATACATACATAGTAGGAGACTTCAACACCCCACTTTCTCTATTGGACAGATCAAGAAGACAAAAAGTAACCAAGGACATTAAAGCTCTAAATAAGGGACTAGACCACATCGGATTAACAGATAACTATCAATCACTTCACCCCTGAAAAAATGAATACACATTTTTCTCAAGTGCGCACGGAACACACTCCAGGATCGATCACATATTAGGCCACAAAACAAACCTCAACAGATACACTAAGATCAAAATTGTACCAGCCTTCTTCTCCGATCATAAAGGAGTCAAACTGGAAATAAATCATAAAAAGGAAGAAAGAAACCTGCTTACCTCATGGAGACTGAAACCCACATTACTGGAAAACCAATGGATCAACGAAGAGATCAAAGAAGAAATTAAAAAATATCTAGAACTGAACGACAATGAGGACACAACTTTCCAGAACGTCTGGGACACAGCAAAAGCAGTAATAAGAGGAAAATATATAGCATTACAAGCTCACATCAAGAAACAAGAAACAACCC
>PVIJ01008850.1:0-71041 GCA_004024925.1 Scalopus aquaticus
GGGTGTGGTTGGGGCGGGCGGTGGGGGAGGGGGGCGTCTTACTGACCCTTGTTATGACTCTGAATTTGCTTCCGAGTTAATGGAGCAGAGTGTACGCTGTGGCGTTCATTTTAAATGGGTCATCTAGGCAAGGATTAAGAAGCTAATGAAATAACTCAAGTGAGCAAAAGGTAGTGACTGTGACCAGGTAGTGACAGGAGGGTGACAAGATTTTAGAAGTAGTTTTGATAGGCTTTGCCTCTAGGCTGAATGTGACATGTGAAGAAAGGGACAGGTCCGCCATCTTGAGACTGGGCAGCGGGAAGAAGGAGGTTGTCATTTGCTGTGATGAGCAAGATAATAGGGAAAGTGAGGCCAGGAGCTTGGTGGAGGGCATTTGATGTGAGGTTAAGGTGCCTGTTCAACAGCAGAGCTGTGGAGATGCCTGGATATCTGAGTCTGGCGTTCAGAGGTCTGGCCTGAAAGTACAATTTTGGGTGTCAGGAATGGATGAGGGAACCTGGTGTAGCCAGAGAAGGGAAAAGACTGACCCCCCGGGGACAGAGGATCAGGTCATAGGATCCAACAGAGGAGGCCAAGAAAAGGAAGGTGTGGTCCGGGGTGTCAGGAGGGCAAGGAAAATGAAAGGTGGATTTGTGGATGTTACTGAGAAAAGCCGTTTCCAAAGAGTGGGCTCAGGTAAGGACAGGGGGAAAAGTGAAGGCCATTTAGACACCTCTTGAGGAGTTTTGCTTAAAGAAGGACAGGAATTGAGCAGGAGCTTGAGGAGAATGTGGGGTCAAAGGAAGGGTTTTGTTGGTCTTCAGTGGGGGATGTTACGACACTTTCTAAGAATGTTCCAGAAAAGAGAGTGAGACAGTTGGTGAAGGAGAATTTATTAGAAATGACAGAATTGCTACCAACTGAGCAGAAAACAAGTTCACCTTCAAAGGAAAATTTTGGAGACAGGTGATTTTTTTTATCTTGTTCTTAGATTTGAATGCAAATGTGTTTTATTTTCTGAACTGGATTTCTGATACCTTGAGATACAGGATGTTAACAAGACAAGATGTATGTATTGCATTTTAAGCAGAAATTTCCAGAGTCAGGAGAGAGGGCTGAACAAGTAATAAAATTATATGTTTTCAGTATAAATGTTTGTTGGCTTCATCATAAAAAAAAAATACCCATAATTTATGGGTGCTATCTCACTTGTAAGACTTGTATGTCTTTACTTAGTCACCATTTATTTGAATTTCATAGTAATTCAGGTTCAAATAAGCTAAATTAGCCTTTGGAGTATATGTGGATAAAAGGTATTGAGAGAAAATTAATAAGCAAATGAAATTGCAGAGGGTGTTTAACGGAATTACTTCCAAGCACTTTGCAAGCTACCCCTTTCATATATGGGTGTGCCGGTTACAAATGTTCCTTTTCTCTTCCCTAGCCCTGCTTCAGTTTCTAACAAGAAGTCTGCAAGGGTAGTTTCTGGTGTGTTCTAGCAGAAGTGACGCAGTTTGCCGAAGACATAAGTGGCACCACCAAAGTAGATCGCCTGCAGTAGACAGCAGTAATTAATGTTCCCATAGTGCTTTACCATCGACCAGGAACTTTGCAACACACTCTCTGACTCCATTCATTCATTTCATACGTTTGGTGGCCGTCTCTGTTCTAGAATGTTAGCTGTGAAAGTTCCCTCTCTCGTGAAGCCCGCCGTGGCTGCGCTACAACCTGGGGAAAGAAGTAGGTCAAGCCCTATGCTGCCTCTTCTTTACAGATGAAGACATGCAAAAGCTTAATCAAAACTTAGATTTAAATCACTACTGTTCTAGGAATGTGGGCCCCAAATGACATTTAATTGCTGGTGTTTTCTTCATCAGAACTTTTCAAAACTCAGTATCGCAGTACATGTTGCACTCTGGAATATGATCTCCTTAAGTATCATGAAATTCTGCAGTGGAAATTCTCTTGCAGTTAAAAATCATTTTAGCATTCAGCGCAATAACCATGTGTCTAGAAGAAAAGCCTTTTCGAGATATGAAGACTCCTGTTACAGCTGGTCCATCTCAACCGACTCCTGTAAGCCCGGTCAACTCTTTCTGACGACAGAATTGCTGTGGTATCTGAGATGTACTAGCTTTTCAGATCAAGAACCTTCATAACTCAGACACAATTAACCACCTTTATTTTAAACTCTGTTGTAAGAACCTGACTTTTTACCACTTACTTTGAGTCACTCCATTATTGGAATTTATAGAGGTTTTATTTTTTTCTAAGCTTGAAACAGCTAATAAATGAAAATAGTTATTGGGTGTCTTTAAGAACATATATAAGCCACATAGGAACTCGTTTTATGACTAGGGGTGGGGCTTTTTCCTTCACCGAGAAAAATTTCATATGGACTTTGTAAGATAAAAAAAGTATGGCGTGCAACCCTCTCTTCCCTCCTCTCTGATCGCTGTCTGTGACTGTGGGAAGATGGGTTCGTGTAACCGCATGCTAACTGGGAATTTTCCTGTGGACACGAAGTCCTCACATTCCAAAGAGAAAGCTGCCCACTATGGAGTGACCAGGACTCACTCAGAGCTGGTGAATCCCGCCTCGTCAGCAGCAGCTCCTGTGCACACAGGAGGGCTGGCCCTGGGGCAGGGCAGAGAATGAGCTGAGTCACTGCAGAAAGAGCTGAGGCTTCTCCTTTCCCATGGGAGAGCGCGTGCCCAGACACTCCGCTCTTGCTTAGTGAGAGGAGCACCCACAGGGATGCCCATCCAGAGTGAGGGAGCCGGCCAGACAGCATACTGGCATCTCATCCCACAGCTGGACTTCTGGAAGCACGACTGAGCTGAGGAAAAGAGAATCGGAGGGCAGTGCCCTGGCAGAGACGGGGAGCGGTCCCTGAGCGGCCTGCCCTCGTGGCAAGAAGATGCAGGTGGGATGCAGGTGGGCTGCTGATGGGCTGGGCTCATGCCCTCTCCTCTGCATCCTGTTCAGGGGGCCTGCTGAGGTGCTGGGAGGGCTGAGTGGGGGTGAGGGAGCTAAGCTAGAGCCAGATTTCTCACAGCAGTGGGGGCGCATCCCCTACCTGGGCAAGCCCTGACACAGGGCTGAAGTCTGACCTGGGAGGGTTCATAGGGCTCTGAGGCCCACTTAGCGCTGCCCTGAGAAGCAGTGGCTGCCATTGCAGAAAATTCAGCCATAGCCACATAAGAAAGAGGTCCTTGTCTGCCTCCCCAAGTAAGGCTGTGAAGAAGCTTGGTGTGAATGTGCCCCCCGGCCCCTCCCTGCTCCAGGAGAAGAGGAGGGGAGAAGGCAAAGTGTGGAGCAAGCCTCTTACCCACTTCAGGAGATTTTAAGCCCCAAGACTGGCCAGTGGTGAGGGAGGGCAGAGTTTGAATCAATATGATATTGGAGTTTTATACAAAATGAGTTTTTGTAACTCCAAGTGGTCGGGGGTTGGAAGTGACGTGCCCAGGTGCCCTAATTGTTCAGGGGCCTGGGGCCCATCAG
This sequence comes from Scalopus aquaticus, assembly GCA_004024925.1. Classification (NCBI taxonomy): domain Eukaryota; kingdom Metazoa; phylum Chordata; class Mammalia; order Eulipotyphla; family Talpidae; genus Scalopus; species Scalopus aquaticus. The sequence goes on from PVIJ01008850.1 coordinate 3,487, forward strand.
AGAGGGCAGACTGCACGTGGCCCTTTGGGGAACAACCACTGGAAAACAACAAAACTGCGGTGTTTGTGTCCCTGGGAAGCTGAGACTGTTTCATGACTGGTTATGTGTATACAGATTTGTTCAGACGCAGTAACAAGTTGCATAGCACTGGGGAGTGCCTCGGGCTTCTGGTGAAGTCGGTGCCAGGGCTGGTGCTCCCTCCCAGCTTTCCCAGCAGTGGACTGCTGTGACAGCCCTCTGTGTGCCCCGAGCAAGCCCTTCACCCGCCCCCCCATGTCAGTGTCATCTGTCAGGCAACAGGTGATCCTGGGTTACATGTAGCACAGAAAGGCTGAGCATCATAGAAGGTGTGATTTATGTACAAGAATTAGCTCAGAAATAAGGGGGAGGTGCTGAAGAGGTCAAGGTAACCCTCAAAGTGTGCTTTGTGCCAGTTAAGGCAATCCCACTAAAGCCTGGAGTTTTGATCCGGGCGGGGGACCTGACGCTCTGTCCCCAGAAACCCTCCATATGATATAAAGGATGGAAACCAAAGGTGTAGGTGTGTGTGAAGATACTATTGTAACTGGAGAGAGAGATGTGAAGTTTCTGGTAACCGTAAGTAAGAGGGTAGAGGTAGGGGCAACATTTAGCCAAAAATCAGCTTTTATTTCCATGATACTGTTTTTTTTCCAGGTTTCTAAACATAGGGTGGTTATATTCTTATTTCCTTCCTGCACTGATCTTTGTACGGTCTGCTTGTGATGCTGGGGATATCACAGTGCTTACTGCCATTTCTGTGATTCAATTCACAGTGTCTTCAGAATGATGGAAGTCAGGAAAAGTACTCTGTAAAGGTTGAGCTGGCAGCTATGTAGGTTTATTTGGTGAATTCTTCCATAACAGGAGTTAGGGGGTATTGGTTCGTTGGGCATTTGGTTGTTAGCAAACAATGCCTTTTAATACTGCTATTTATTAATTGTGAATAGTGTGGTACAGTCTGGTGTGGAGCTGACCCTTGGGCTCACTCACTGTTTCCTACAATTTCTGCTTGAATAACAACTGCTTGAATAAGCTTCCCACACCCAACCTCTCTGCTGCAACCTCCCTCCTGCACCTGCTGGGTGGTAAACTTGACACTTCCCTTGCTAACCACAGAGCTTGCCCTTGAGAACTCTGAAGGGAAAAAAAAAATCTTCCAGGTTTATCACACAGAGCAATGACTAAATCACAAGAAAGTCACTCTATTGCTTTGTTTGTGCTTGGGCATTAAAGAAAATAAAATGTTTGACCTGTGTGAAAGGGTGTTTCCCATCTTTCTTGAATTTCATGGAAATACTTACCCTCTGAAATGAATGACATGATGACGGACTGTGTTCCATTCCCTTTGGCAAATGTTACCTACCGTTTGCTTTTTCCAAGATGTGAAGCAGTTTCCCTTGAAATAAAACTAATGCATAATGGTCTTTTTTTCCAGCCATCCCAAAATATTCTTGAGCACATGAATGACTTGGAAGTCAATTATTAAGCCTTGGACACCCTAAAATATTTTTTAAATTTTGGGGTTTTGCTTTTTGTTTTTCCAAGAAACGTGTTTCTTTGCCTTTTACTATATTCCTCCTAACCTTCCTGAATGCTACCTTGGTAGCTGCCATGTTTTAAATATTGACAAGATAAGATAGTTTTCTGTTTATATCAGCAGTCGTCTGTCTGTGAAATATGGACGAATCAGAACGCTGGATTTCCTTTCTCAGCCATCCATCAGGTTCATAATGTAAGGTTACAAATGGTTATTTTCTTCTTCCTGAACTTGCTACTATGTAATGTGTTGCAAAGTGTTGTCAGTAGCTACAGGTATCATGTCCTGGCAATGCAGAAAATCCGTGATGTCTGATGGCTCCTGAGATTCTTTGTCTATGATACTCGTTGACTGTGCCTTGTGACTAGTTGATGTTGCAAACATTGTCCTAAAATGAGAAACATACTTGGTCCTAAAGTCCACGGTTAAAATCTGTCCCGTGTGAGTTTTGGCTTTCATCCCAGGTGTCTGCATTAACTTGCTTTTGCAGGAAAAAGGAAAAGGGTAAATTGTAAATTGATGTATATTACACTCGCATGTGTAGATCGCTGTTATTCCTCGCCATTTTGTCCTTCCACATATCTCTGGGCTCTTCACCCCCTTTGTGTCTAACAATTTTCAAATGTTCTTGCACTTCACTTATGAGAAATATTTGATTCTGATTTGCATGCAATTCTGTATAAATTTTATGCAAATGCGGGAGGAGTATAGCCAGGAGAGGCACCATTATGGCTACAAAGTGGTTCTCAGCCTTTTTCCATTTGAAAATATTAAATTGATCTTTGGAATGTGTGTGAAATTGCGACCCACTTTACTCTGAGCTGCTTAGTATTCAAAAGTTCACATTTCACCTTTGCATACTTTTTAAAAATTCATTTTCATTTGGAAAGCAAACACTCTAAATATTTGGGCTTTTCCCCCCATTTTCTATTTTTAATTACAATCCTATTTTCACACCCTGTTAAATTTTCCCATTGGATAGCCAGCCGTCTGAGATGAGATTGAAGCATTTGGTTGAGAATCACTAAGCAAAGCTCTTGGAGTGGCATGTGAAGGGCCTCTTTTGGGGTGCCACATTGCCTGGGGTGCCGCCCCTCCTATGCATGGGATTTCTGGCTCTTGGGGACCGTGGTGTCTGTACATTGCCTGGTTCTGGTGCCCCAGTGATATAGCAGTTCCTCCTGTACCTGCAAATGCTGACCAGTGCTTTTTTGTGTTCAGAAGTGGCCATCTCTGCTCTTTTTCATCCAAAGAAACAAATTCAGTATAGCCAACTGCGATTCACCAAACCAGAATTCGTAATTCTTGAAGACTTTTTCAAAGAACTACAGCAACATCCTGCTTTCATGTGTGTGTGTTTGTAGGAGGTCTTTTCTTACATTCACATCAAAATATTCATATATATATATTTGTAAGCATAGTGCTATATGTAGCATTCTTCAAAGTCTTAGAGATAATGGAAAGTTCATGTAGTCACATAGATCTTAGGTAGGCTGTGATATTTGTCAGAATTATTGAAAGTGAAACCTTAAAATAACAATTGTCATTTAAAACCAATTTATTTTTTCATTAAGTGTTCTGATGAAATAGAGAATAATGTTTGTTAATATTCAGATCTAAATTTACAGGCAGGTAGGTGGGAGCAGTTCCTACTAGAAAAGATTTAAAAGCTTCTATTTTAAAAAAATCAATTAAACCCTAATTTTAAATTTTTTTAAAAAAATAACTGAAGGCTTGGAAGATACCATACCTTTTACTCAGGTTAAAAAGTGAAGTCATAATCATGATTTTGAATTATTTACAGACAGCTCATGAAACTTTTTTCTCAACAAGAAGAATATAAATGATGTTTCCCCTTTTTATTCTCAGTGCATATACAGTAGACTATGTAATCTTGCTTCAGGAGAAGGAGCTAGATGATAGCATATTCTGGCATTTTCCTTAGGAACCCGGTGCATATGAACTAAAATCATGAGGTTTTTGAAATAATGCAAAGTTTAACAGCTGCCTTTTGAATCTTCCATTCAATAAAATGATCTGTAGACCTTTGTGGATATTTGTGTGTGTGCTATAACTAAATTCAGCTAGTGATTTTACACTTTTGAGCTGGTGGCATGAGTGACAGTTGACTTAATTACATTATATTAGGTATGACTCAATGGTAGTCCTTCACACTCAGCCCGACTCTGAATTTCTAGCTGACAGTTGGTAAATACCTCTTAAGCAGAATTGATTATGTTTAAGCACTCATCTCATTATTTTTTCCTGTTTATTTGAAGGTTCATTTTTACTTGGGTTTGAAGGCATAGTTAATAATGTACATTTTTCGGTTTAGTTGATATCCTAAAGGAAATACATACTGAGTAGACATGGTTTTAAGCTATGACCAAATCTTTGGACCATTGAGATCACTCAATAACTGAACCTAAAGGAAGAGTTTTCTCTAAGCATTTTAAACTCTAAAGAAGTAGCCTAAAGACGTTTAGTAAGAGTGCCTTGAATCATCTTCATTTCTTTTCTGTAACTACTTAAGCCCTCTAAAGTGCCTGCCAGTAAGTAATAATTGAAAAATGACAGGATCTTATCTCAAACATTTCCCATTTTATTGTTATTTTAATTAAATATTACTGTGTCATTGTTAACCATGTTTAGATCTGCAGTTACAAACCATTATTTGAAGCAAAAGATATTTTAAATGTCATCTTAATTAAAAAGCATTTTTAAAAACCGGTAAACTATTAATTTCTTTAACTTACCTAAAGATACATAAGCGTTATGTAGATCTGAATGTACTATTTAGTAACACCTAATGCTGTGCTTCACAGATTGAAATCATATTATGTATGAGGCAAAAACCCTACTTGCTTTTTGATCTCTTCAGCTACTCCATATAGACATAGCTCTGCCTAGCCCTTGACAGCTATTTCTGCTCTAATTCAGCTGCAGGAGAGTTGAGACCTAAGGCACCCTTGTTCTCTGAACTATTGTTTTTGAGCAGGTAAAACAGCATCCCAAGGACAAGCCTGTCCTTTACAATAGTTGGATGCCAAGTTCATCCCTTCCCATGAAAATAGTTCCAGAACGAAAAACTCAACACCTTCAAGCAGAGTCTTCAAAATATTCTTAAATCTAAGGTTAAACAAATAAGTTGGTGAACTTCCAGAATAAAAAGAAATTAATTTTCTTATTAATTCAGTCTTAAGAACAATTTGCCCTCTGTTGGAAAACAAATTTCTAAAAACAACTTAAGTATGACAAAACTCAGTTTCTGTTTCCAGAAAGGTAAATTCAGTCCCTGTAGAGAATTTTAAATATTTGGACCAGAGCAGTATTTCAAGACCGCAAAGGAAATTAAGGATTACATTTTTCTTCCCTGTAATTATCTCCCCCCAAAGCGTGTGGGTGAGGCCCTGTCAGATCATTCTGAATTCAAAGCAGGTGGTTTGTGCTTTCTGGACAAAGTGGAATCAGAGAGAGCAGAGGATGGTGCTGTCGGTCTCCAGCTACGACAGGAGGATTATCTCCAGCCCGAGGTGCTCTGGCTGCTACAACTTATGTGGATGATGTAAATATTTGGATCAGCATTTGGCTGTAGTTCTGCTTTGAATGTATGGAACTCACATTGAAATTTAATTATGAAAGTGCCTGAGTTAATTCAACAGTCAGAGAATGAGTCTGCATATGATTTGCATGCTTAATGTACTAACATATGAAATATCCCAGAACCCCAGCTTCACCCCAACCCTCCCTACCCCCAACCCTTTCCCAACCCACGCCCCAAAACCCATGGTACCCCCAGCCTCCTGCCCTGTCTCTTCAGGCTTTCTCAAAAACTGCCTGTTGAGCTCAGCCAGGGCCCATCTCAGCTCACGATGGCAGGGCAAATGTGAAGCCGTGACATTTGGTTTGAGCTGTCACATCAGTAGACACTAGATCGAAGGATCTTTTGATGTCAACCAGCTCCTCCTGTTGTATCATTCCACGAAGTTGCGTGCAAACTTCTGTTGGTCTGTTAACACTGTCACCTGTGACTTAAATGTACAACACCTGTTTGCTGTGTTGTTGTTGCTTTATCAAGGGAGGGGGGATGTTGTGGGGAGAAGGCTAGTGGAGATGGGGGGAGGCACAGAGGATGATTTGCTAGCTTTGGGGAGAGCTCTGAATTAGGAACTCACAGCTGCATGTTTCCAGAGTTGTAACTTATCACCTAAAAGTTTTCATATCCAGCTTCAAAATAATATTAAAATCCACATACCCTACATTTTGAATTTTATAGTTCTTTTTTCAAAGTAGTACAGCTAGTTCTTTTTCAGAGTATCACAACTAATTCAAATAAAAACAGGAAAGGTGATAAAGATGCAGACATTTAAAAGAGAAGGGAAAGATCAACGTAAGAAGCCAAAATTAAAAAAAAAATTCAACAACTAATTGCACTCAGTTATTGCTTTATTGCTTTTACAAAATAAACATGTATATAAATATAATAAAAAAGACTCTAGAATGAATCAGAAAGGGGTTATAATATAGACAAAATGTGCTAAAGTAAATATTCCAGGTAAAGTCTTAATATCTAAACATTCGGGACAGCCTTACACCAATAAATCAGCCTCTAGAAGAAAATCAACACAGGGTATAGCTCAGCGGGAGAGAGGAGTTAGAGGGTTCTACTGGCCACACAGTCTGATGAGAAGCTGAGGAGACCACCTCGCGCGAAGTTTGTGCCTCCTGTGTTTGGGAGTCACCATCTCAAGGAGAAAAGCTTTCAACTCTCTGTCCCTATGAAAATACCTATAGCGCTTGCCTGAGGGACTGTAGGATTTTCTTTAGGTTTTTCGAAGTCAGTTAGAAACTTCCAGAAGGCAAAGTCTTTGCCTATCATTTTGCAGCATTGGAGCCACTTTCCGTTCTACTACATACAAGCAATGCAGAAAATTAGAATTCCTTAACTCCCAAATACACATACTAGGTAAGCTATTCCTAGATAACTGTTTCTTTACCTGTTGGGGGTTCCTAACATTTGGGGTTTTCTAGGTCCTTCCAAAGATTTAATGAAAGCTGTGGAGTTTCTCTCTCCCCAGAAAGATAGACCTGTATCTAAGATTTTGCATTCTCACCCTAGACTCCTTGATAATCTTATTTAAGAAATCCTACAGGGCCAACCCCTCTGCTGGTGTTCTCCAGAACAAGGTCCCTAGCCAGGTTTTATCTGGCTTTGGAGCTCATGAGTCCTCTTTGTGTTCTTCCAACTCCTTAGGAAGGTCTTTTTCATCATTCTCTAAGACCAACCAAATCCAGATTAGAAGAGAGTAGCTCTGGAAAGTTGCCTATTCTTTAGTTTTAGTTACATCCATTTGAAAAGCAAGAACTGAATTTTGAAAGAGATGAAACTTTACCAGTAAAGAGTATAAAATCTTACGTGTGTAGCTAAGTTAGACTGGAGCCCAGACAGGAGACGCCAACACAGGCCTTTCACTGTCGATGCTGTCACTGTGCCATTAGAGTAACGAGAAGGTCAAGGTTAATGTCAAGGAAAATGGTAAGAGAATGGGATATCCTAGGTCCATCTTAGTGAGCTTGCGCATTACAGGATATGCTAAGGTGTGGGTGTGTGCTTGTGTTCTGAATCAGAATCCTCAGAATATGCATATGTGCATCTAATGAAACTTGGTATTTAAATATTGGATCTTTATTTGTACATTCGGTTTTTTGAGAAAGATAGCTGAGGACCCCACCTATCGCAGTGGCATTATATTAATACAAACAAATTCAGATGAGAAAAATGACTTGTCATCCTTTAGAAAATTTGTCTCCTAAAATTTTGTTTCTTATCTTCCTTACAAATACCTTTTCTCCAGAGATATAAAATGATTCACAGTACATAGTACATGTCCTATTTGGGAACAGAAGTTCATGCAACTGTGTATTCTGAATGTACAAGCAATTCAAACTCAAAATTTCAAACTGAAGTTTAAAAAACAGAAAAGTCAGATTGTTCTTTTCTCTTGTAAGAGAAAATGATGAACTCATAAATCCCTTATGAACATCTTTGTTTTAATTTTAAAATTAGGATATTCTAAAACTAATTCACCTTTCACACCTCAGAATTAACTCAGCTTTGGAAAATATGATGCTAATACATGTAAAATCATAATAAATAGTAAAGTGTACACACTGTACACTCATTTTTCATAATCAGTGTGCACATGTATAAGGTAAACTCAGGCTTAGCCATAGGAAATGAACTTTGCCTATTGCTGGTATTACCTCTAGAATAAATGTGATTTTCAGACAGGAGACTGGGGAGAACCTTCCATTACCTTGCGACCTCCAAATGAAGCCACCGCCTCAACTCCAGTGCAATACTGGCAACATCACCCAGAAAAGCTCATCTTCCAGTCGTGTGATTACAAAGCTTTTGTAAGTCGCCCACAATCCAGTATTTGGGTACTAATGGGGATAGAGTATATCTTTCTGGTTTATTTCCTTTTTATATTGAAAATATACCAAAATGCCCATCTCTGAAATTCCTAAAATGTTCTCCCTTTCTATTTCTAAAGATAGCCTTCTGTCCACAGAGAAAGTGCAAACAGGGCTTTGTAACCTTTTCATTTTATAAGCTTATACTCTGTCTTGCCTTCTTATGGAGCTGTATGTTTTAAATGAAAATTAATGAGGTGCAGTCCTGAAATGGAAAGGATTGTAAATATAGCACAATAGACTTCGCTTAGTCAACCAATGATTTTAAAACATTGGGCATTCGGCTTTATAGAAGTACCGGATTCTTTTCATTGGCATCATTAGGATTATGTACTACTAGGTGGTTCGTGTTTGGGGGTTCTTTTCCCATAGGAGAGGGTATCAGGCTTCCCTGAGAATTGTGAGTAATATGAACAAGTAAATCTTCCAAAGAGCCCCTAGGTTTGGGGACAGGTGGTGGTTGTCATGGAGACAGCAGGAAAAGTGGCTGAGGCCTCTGGGTCTCCTTGCAACTGCTTCTCTTAAAAAGAAACGTTAAATTAGGACTAACTTTTCAGATATCTTAAAAGATAAGGCTCTCACCAGACCATTTTCCTAAATTTGATAAAGATGGAGGCATTCTGTGTTCTGCTCCCACTCTGTCTCTGGTGAATCTCTCACATCGCCCCCACACACACCTCTGGCCTACACCCCAGCTCTTGTATTCATAAATAAATAAATCTTTAAAAAAAAAAAAAAGCTGGAGGTATCCCGGCCTTCTGATGGCAACTGAGCCTTTTTTCTTTCTTTCTTTTTAGTTGAGGTAACTTCAGTTTACAACACTGGGTGGCTTAGCGGTGTGGGTTCGCACTAGGGTGCAGCTGTACCCTCGTCTTTTTTTCGTTTTGTGCTATCTACACCTACAGCTTACCTGCCTCGCAGCGCTGGGTTAGTTTCAATAGTGATCTTCCCAAAACTGTAGGGCTGAAATGCCTTCTTCCTCCTCCAGAGCTCAAATGCCAAATCCCTGGACCTTTCCCGACACGCCCTTGTTCAGCCCTCTGCAGTCTGGCCCTGCGTGTCCTCCTTCCGTGGGGAGCTTTCCCAGGCCACTACTGATTCCCAGCCCTTTTCTTCGTAGAGTGCCAGGGTCTGTCTCTTAACAGTTACATCACGAAGTGTCCTGACATAGTTATTTTAATTCCTTTTTTTTTTTTTTTATCAAATCAAGCTCTCTTTTTTTTAAGACATTAGGGGGGAAAAAAACGAACCCTATCGAGGCTTTAAAAGATTGAGGAGTCGATTGGTAGAAAGGCAAACATTTTGCTTGAAAAACGATTTGTCCCAGCGACAAGCCAGCACTTGTAGCCTAAGTGTTTTGTATCAAGGCATCCTGGGGTCTGGTCACTAACTGCATGGTGGTTGGTAGTTCCTGGGAGACTCCCTCATTCTCCTACCTCCACTCTGGCCCACCCCCACCCCTGTGTCCATTGGCACCAGGGACTCAGTGCTCCTGTCCTGGAATGAGTGGGAGTGCTAGTCTCTATCTGCATACCCCACCCCCATCTCAGGTGGGTAAAGCGTAGGGCACACAGCTGTGAATGAAAAAGGTCCAAAACTGCATCTCAGCCTAAGAACAGCCTAATGTTAATTACCTATGCAGCAACTAAGCCCAAATGGGGTGCATGTTGCTTAGCTTCTCAGCTGTCTCATACAACCCTGTAATTACAGGGATAGTAGTGTGATTTATTTTTGCAGACATTGCTGCATCAAAAAAAAGGGAAAACATTTTTAGATGCCCCATTTTGCAGTTAAATACGATTTGAAAGATGGCATCTTTAGAAAATGCTGCAGTTTTATAATAAAGAGCGATTTTCAGCTTCTAGAACTATGGTTAATTCCGCTGCATTCTCTCTATAAATGCACTTTTTGTTAAGATTAGTTACTGCTACTTTTAAAAAGTTATGCAAAAACCTACAGCTTAAAAACCTAGTCCAGTAATACTGCCACAATTTGTCTTTAAATGGCTACTTGTATTTTTACTCTGTACTCCATAAGTCACTGAAATTTTTTGTATTTTAGTATTTAGGTTCTATGCTCATAAAAGAGCTCAGGGGGACAGAATCGACCCAAGATGCTTGTGCAAAAATGCGGGTAAGTTTGCCAAACCACTTTATTTCTAGTCTCCGAAATACTAAATACCGGGTATGCATACAAATTGCCACTTTTCAAATTACTGTTTTCTTCTTCTCTTGGTCTGCTGAATCACATTGGTGTTACATAAAAAAGGTGTTTTGGTTTTGTACATGTTTCCTTTAGAGCTTATATCACTGTGGTTGGAGCGGATGTCCATATGATAAATTTATACCATGATATTTACTGTTAATATTTAAAGTTGTATTTACATTGATCATTTTCCAGATTAGGAGGAAAAAACTAAGTTTAATACAAGAAAGTGTTTTAAGCATCCTCTTGACAGTCTGAGAATATCTACTGGAAATATCACCAATTAACTAAAGATTATCAAGTGCAGAAGTGTCAGTAATATATTACATAAAGCTAATATTCCTTATGAGGCTTCTTAATCAACTTTTTTAATATAGGAAAAACATTTAACTCTGAGTTGAATCATGTGAGGACAGTGAAGGCTGATTACAGTGGCCATTCCAGATGCATTGCCATTGTATGTGATTGGTGGCTGCCGGCTTCCTAGGTGTTTGTGTTAACCAAACCAAATCTCGCTAATACTGTAGACCACATTTAAGCTTCCTCCAAAGCAGACATATATAAAGGGTATGTTGCTGTTTGACTAGCAGTACAAATGAAAAGTATTGGAGTTATTCAATATAGCAATGAACCAGTCAAATTTAAGATCATTCATGATTCCTAACTTTTGTCTGTGGTCAATAATAACTTGTCATTTTTTATAATCACACCTTTCACCATAAATATTTAAAAGCATGTCATTGAGTTAAATTAGTTATGAAGGTAAACATGTGATGTCCATTACTCATGGAAAACTAAACATGTTTGAAATTGAAATCTCCTATATTTGAATTTTCTGATTGAATTATTTTGATCATTTCAATATCAGAAAGACTAAGAGCTACCCTTGTATTGGATGTGGAATTATACTTGAGTTATCAGTAGCCATAACTCTTTATCCCAGGGACTGTGGTTAGATGAAGAAACTGGTAGGTGTGAGAACTGTCAGTTCTAGTTCTGTTGCTGCTTACTTGCCTTAAGAGTTGCTTTACAGTCAAAATAATAACCCGTGATAACATTTACTGAATAGTTACAATGTGCTTATCTTCCTGGATGAATATTTTGCATGTTTATCTCATTTTGTCTTTACCACAAGTCTGAGATTAGTACAATCCTTTCTCCACTTACAGATGAAGAAACTGAGGCTTAGAGAGGTTAAACAACTGTCACGGGTCACAGTGAATTACATGCCCACCTGGGACTAGAATTCAAGTCTTTCTGACTCCAGAACCCACATTTTTAACATTCCCCTGCTTCTCCTGGGCCTGGCTTTCCTATTTAGAAAATGGGGCCATTGATAAAATCAAGTAATGATTTTGGATATTGGACTAGAACCCTCTAGAATTTGTGCTAGTTTTATAATTCTAAATATATACCTATGTATTCTAAATATATATTTGATCTAAATTATGTCACCAATGAACAATGAGAAAATGGAATAGATTTTCAGTCACTGATCCTCATAATAATTTTAGAGATTTTCATCAACATGGATAAAATTTGGCGTCTCTGATTTAATACTGTTAGCTAGATTATGAGTCCAGCTACTTCAGTGCTGGAATCAGACTAAATAATGCACAAAGCTCTATTTAAAATAGACCAGATTGGTGATTTGAATTTCAGTCAATTCCTTGAAATTAAGGGGTTCTGAAATTCCATTCTGATAGCAATATCAAAGCCATCTTAGTAGTTTTAGTGTAGAATGATTTAGTTAAATACTTGTTGGCTGCTTAAAATGAAACAGAAAAGACTGTCTATGTAAAAGCCATTCTTTTTTTCATTGGGGTATTTTTCTGGTTTGCAGCCTTTGGCATTTATTTTGGGTACTTTACATGAAAATAGGAACTTTTTTGCTTCTGGGAATATCACAAACCTTTATTTCCCATCTTGATTAAACAAATCTCCGCCTTTAATACAGTAGCTAAAGGTGTTCTCACTGGTTCCACCCTAGCCTTTCAAAACCAAAAGATTGGCTGTTACCTGGCACTATTTTATTGTGAATTAGAACTCTCACAGACTAAAAGGGGCATGGTTCTCAACTTGCAGTTAACCTGAAGTTGCTGTTTTCAGGGAAATGAGCCCCATATAATCAGGTCTTCCCACGAGAAATACTTTAGAACACAGATGATCTTAAAAGTGGATAGACAGAAATGTCATTAGACCAAAGTATTGTAGACTAAAGCTGGACGGTTTTCCCTTCTCATTAAAAAAAAAAAAAAAAAAAGCTTTCAGGTCAACAGTATATATCTCAGCTGATGTTTATTCTGAGAAATATTTCCTTAAATGTACCTTATTAACACAGATGAGTACAATTTGGCTCCTGCACTGAGTTCACCATGCAATGGAGGAGACCAAGATGTTAACTTTAATTCCCCAACAGTAGCAGCAGTATCTCCACAGCAGTGACTTCATAGTGTCATCAGCCTGCGCGATCATGTAGATGGTCCTGAAAATGGTGCCCAGTCATGGTCTCCTAAAATCAGTCTAGTGGGACTAATAACAGTTAAACACTTGAGAGCTGGATGCCAGTCCCTGCACGAGTGAGTTAGGTGCGCTGATTCACTCATGAGATCAGTGTGACTGTGGGACCCACTTTACATGTAAGGAAGCAAAGGCCAACGAACGTTAACTGGTTCAGAGTCACCCAGCCAGCAAGGAGAGAGAGATGGATTTGAACTGAGGCAGTCTCACGAATGCCAGGACTGTACCACCTCTCTCAGGAACCAGAGAAATATTGATTGTCCTGGTTTTTAAAATAGCTGAAAAGGTAGTGATCTTTTATGTTGCAAAGAGCTTCAGGAACTCTCACAGTCTGTAAGGTTACCACCAGCTAAATTAAATCAGATACAGACATATGTATCGATTTGGGGTACTTTTCAATGTGTTAACATACAAAAGTTGCAGGAGATTTTTATGGCATCTTTAGACACTGTAAAATGTTCTTTTTTTTTTACACACCACTTACTTTAACACACTCACAATTTTCCCTTCTTGGAAACATTTGTAATGTTTGATAGTTACAATTGTTTAATTTCTAAGTTTAGCTAAACTAGTTTATTTGTCTCTCAGGTCCCCTCCAGTTCTGAAATAAAATTAAGTCTACATTCATTTCCTGTTGTTTTATTATACACATACTATTTCAATTAAAAATATGCCATAATATAGAACATTAAAAAAAAAGAAAAATATGCCATAATAAACAAACATGGGCAAGATGATAGTAATCCACATAATTGACAATGTGGAATCACTTCTCTGTTCAGGTTAATCAGTCTTTTTCCTCCTCAAATTGTCTGAAGATTTTTTTAAATTAATAGACTATCTTTAGAGTAGCTTTCAGTTTAGCAGAAAACTGAGTATAAAGCAGGGAGAGTTCCCATATATATGCTCCCTCCCTCCTGACGCCTTTCGCAGTTTCCCTGGTACTAACATCTCGCATCCACACAGTACACTTGTCACAGTTAGGGCTGATATTGATATGTTATTGACTAGAGTGTGGTTTACATTAGAATATTCTTTATTTCATTCCTTGGCTGCATATTTCCTTTATAGCTTTGCAGACATTTCTGTTTAAAGGCAAAAATCTAAAACATCTATTAGTAATGTGTGAGGAACTGTAAAAGAGAGCTATTTAATCTAAACATAGTCATTTAACGCTACCTTTTATGCTCATGGGATTTCCAGCTAAGCCCGACCTCTGAAACGCTTTGTTCCTGAAAAGATTCTTGAGGGGTGTTAGCAACGGGATCCTGAACTCCATGTCCCCTGAACATGGTCCCCATAGAACACGGGACCTTTGTCACACCTCATGCCCGTTCTGGTCACTATTGCTCCCTCTGGAAGGCAGAGCGTATACATTGTGTCCCCAGTGCCTCATAAGGAAGTCGCAATGCTTAGATAAACCAGTGCATGTAAGGTATCTAGCTCAGTTAAATTTCAAAAGGTCCTGACCTCTTCCTCCCATTGTTTGGATATCATTTCAACGGATGGATTTGCTTTGGATTGTTTCATTCATTTCCCTCCAACTATAACACCAGTGTCCCTATCATTGCCCAGGTTTTCTTTGGACACAACACATGAGCTATTCAAATACTTTGCAATCCCACTCTCTTCTTTCCAATTTTTAAAGACTGTCACCAAAAAGGGGGGGGGGTGAAAAAGGGAAACTATAGAGAAGACGGCAAATGTATTTTTCAGTTTTATATTTGGAAAAGGTAATTTGCTCCTAAATGGACTAGGAGTTTCCTCTTTTAAGTAATGTACCCACAGAAATGAACTTTACAAAGCAGAAAATGCACAGCTGTGGCCTTTCAGTATTCTCTTTGGTATGCATAGCTCTGACTTCAGAGATTCTAAATTGTACACTATGTGGTGAAATAAAAAATTTACTCTGGCCAGATGAGGTTCTACCATTCAAATTTGTCTTCCTAGACTTACTTATACCCCATCCTCCAGCCCTGAATTTTGCCCCTGAGTATAGTTATCACTAATACACCATTCTTATCACTTCCCCAATTAAATATACCATTAGGAAACATCTGCTACTGTATGAGGTAGGCCATTACATTTAATTTAATGCTCTCTGAGATATTACTTTCTCGAATTCCATAATTGGCATCTAGTATTGTTCACAGGTGTTTGTGCTCAAAGAAATTTCACTTCCAAAAAAAAAAAAAAACACAAAAAGTCATACCTGTTTTCAACTATACTAAGGTAGCTATCTGCCCTCCAGACATCAGAAAGGAAATTTTTTTTAATTATTTTTTAGTCAGGAATTAAGTGAATCTTCCACTTGGGGAACCTTTATTTCCAAATCATAGGGCTTAGATAGATCTTCCATAGTTCAGACTTCTTGTTGAGTCTGCTTCACTTAGCTTGTAGGATTTTTAAATTTTCAACCTGGAAGCCATTCTAAAGTTGGATTTTTAAATCTATAGATTTCCAAATAATTATCTGTGCCTCAGTTAAGTGTGAAAACTATCTTTTTTTCTTGTGCTTCTAAGGAAACAAATTAATGGATTGGAAAGCTTGAAAAAAAGTTAGATTTTAGAATTCCATCGATACAGTAAAAATCAAGAAAACCTCTTTCCAAAGAAGAAACTCAAACTATAATCATGTTTAGTTCTTCTGTCCTAATACTATGGATATGAGCAACCATGATTTTCAGAAATAATTTCAGAAGCTACTTAATTAGGGAACCAGGTTGGAAAAAAATTTAACAATTCTTCTTTAAAAGTCTCTGCTGCCCAAGTTTCAAGGATGGATCAAATATTTTATCTTTTCCTCTCTCCCAAGTCGCATAGCAGGCATAAAAATACAGGTATAAGCCCCTAAATATGGGAGGGATGTGTGTGTTAAAATAACAATACTCTAAAAGCAGTCACATTTCTAACTTCTCAGCAAGTGCTGAGCTTTGCTTTTATACTTTGTGACCGTTTCCCTTGGGGTCTACCCAACTGAAGACTAAACAGACCCAACCATTTTATCCCCTGTCATCTTCATACACTTATTTTTTATTTTTGTTTTTATTGCTCTTGTTATTGGCTTTTCTCCCATATAACACCCTCATTACCCTACATCACTAGATTTCATGAACCTCTTCTGTCTTTAATTCGACTTGTCTTTTAAGCTACTTTCAAAACGTGTTGATTGGGTTCATTGTCATTGGCCCCGATGGATTGCTCTGCTGAATGTTCATGTTGTGGCCTCCTAAGTAGCCCAGAGTTTATTCAGTTATGCTCACAGATTTTGATTTTGCTTCTTCCCATGGGACGTTAAGTGAAAGTGTCTGTCCTCAGAATAATAGTAAGATTATTACTCAGTAATAGCTAAAGTCGATTGAAGTACACTGCATGCTAGACACTCACAACAGCTCTATAAAGTCGATGCTAAATTAACAAACCCATTTTACAGATGAAGTAACTAGGAAATGGAGAGGTAAAACACCTACCCCTACAGCTACGAAGTGGTGAGGCTAAACAGGAGTCCCAATACCCTCCTTTGCCTCCTGGAGAAAGCAGTTTGTCCCTGCACACATACACACACACACACACACACACACACACACACACACACACACACAGAGAGAAGTTGTACTTAAAAGTGATGGATTGAAAAGTGTGTTTTCTCATCTATTTACAATTGACCTTAATGAAAACAACAAATTTTTTAAACTTTGTGTTTTCTTATTACAAACTCAGTACACAGCCATTGTTATTCTGTTTTAAAATAGAGATACAAAA
Organism: Scalopus aquaticus; assembly: GCA_004024925.1. Lineage (NCBI taxonomy): Eukaryota > Metazoa > Chordata > Mammalia > Eulipotyphla > Talpidae > Scalopus > Scalopus aquaticus. The sequence continues at coordinate 20,008 of PVIJ01008850.1, forward strand.
AAGGAGAAATAAAAACAACTGTAATTTTACCACCCAACTGTGGTAAACACCTCTCTGTTAACACCGCGTTTGTGTGTGATCCTCCAGGCTATTTGTGCATCCATAGGCACCACTTTTCTATTTTAAAAATAGGATACATTCTATACCTACTGTTTTATTATCCTTAAATACAGTAATATATTATGAAATAATGTTATCGAAATAAATATTCATCCTCAGTATTGTGTGAACAATATTCCAATCCATCGCTGAACCAAATTTATTTGATGAGTTGCAGTTTTTGAAATTATAACCAGGTAAATCGATAACATCCCTATATCCTGCAACTGGTCTGATTATTTCCTAGAATAAGCCACTAAATGTAGAGTGTCTGGGGGAAAGGGTATACACACATATCTTGAAACTTTGGGTATTGCCAAATAGTCTTTCAAAAGAATATTCTGATTTACACACACAAAAGCAGTACTTGAAAGCATGTGTTTGTCACATCTCTGAGGGGCACATACTTGACATCTTGAATGTGCCCCTAGTTTAGGGAGAATTGGGAGACTTATGAGAACCCATGCATCTTCAGCATGACCCTGGGCTTAGCTGAGCAACGTCTGTTCTAGATGTAACTCTCCAATCTGTCTTTATGACCTGAACTCTTTGTTTTATGTGGAGAATATTTTATACTTTCAGACTCCCTGAGAAACCATGGGAGAATTAAATAATTCTTGTTAATTGCTCTGAAGATCAAGAGCTGCAGCTAAGTGCAAACTAAGGATTTTTGAAAACCACTTGTCAAGTGGAGAACAGCATGTTTGGTAAATTCACTTCTCTCTAAGTTAACGTAGGATGGGGCTCAATTGAGTTTACATGCATAGCATCAGAGAAGGATTCTGACAATGACTTTGAATCAATTTGATCAACTGCTTTTTAAAGCAGTAGTTCTCAGAGTGTAGTCCCCAGACTGGCAGCATCAGCAGCATCTGTGTTTTTGTTAGAAATGCAAAATCTTAGGCCCTACCTCAGGCTTACCAACTCATATACTGCAAGAAATTTACTTCTCAGTCTGGAGACTAGGAAGTCCAGTATGAGGAACTGGCAGATTTGCTGTCTGATTTATGGAGAGCTGTATTTTCACTGCACCCCCCCAACTCTCTCTCTCTGTCTCTGTCTCTCTCTCTCTCTCTGTCCCTCTCTGTCTCTCTCTCTCTGTCTCTCTCTCTCTCTCTCCTCACCCTCACCGGGGAACAGGGGAAGATGGTTGTGCACAAGGCGTCTTTTATAGGCACAGTCATCTCATTCATGAGGACTCCAACCTCCTAATCAAAGCATCTCCCAAAGACCCCACTTCCTAAGAAAACCACATTGGGCATAGGACTCAACATCAGAATTTGGGGGTAACACATTCAGTCCACAGCAGTTGCTGAATCCACAACTCTATGCATGAGGCCCAAGAACAGTCTGTTCTTTACCAAACCCTCCATGTGATTCAAATGCACTCAAAAGACTTTAATGGTTGGGGGGGGGGGGAATGTGTGGAAAGGAGAGGGGATACCGGCATGAGTAGTTTGGTGGAGAGTGAGTGGAACACATGTAACCCCACAATTTTTTAAAAGAAATTAAAGTTTGAGAACCACTGCTCTGGTCCACAGGGCAGGCCATCAGGGTTGCTCTATCCACAGGCTCCCTGTTAGATTTATTTTCCTGCTGAATCTAGAAATCAGCGGGGCTAGAAGAATAGAGGGCACTGCTTGGTTCCTGCGGGACTTCGGCCAGAGTGTGGGAATTACCCTGGCAGAACAATAGCGTCTTTTATGCCGGGGACTCCTGTGGGACTCCTGTGAATGCCCCTAGCCCACGATCTGTTTCTGTCATATGACCTTCATTCGGTTCTCTGTTCCCCCAGCTTTTGTGGCAGGGTGCTTTTGAGCAGAAAAGCCCTTGAGAGGTCTCTTAGCCTCATGTCCCAGCCAAAGGAGACTTCTCCCTAAGTCATTAGTGACAGGTGGGAGTACAGATAATTTTTGAAGACCCGCAAAGGAAGAAACTTCCCAGCTGCCCCTAGTAATCATTTTCCCCTCGCAAGTCTTTCCTTCTCATCTCAGTGCATCCACTTTGAGCTCATTTCCTGCTACGTAAATGAAGACCTAACCCTTCCTGATACTGAAAATTTTTCCAGCATTCACCACCCCCTAGGAAACTCTTGGAAGCGCGGAAATCACATCCGGTACCTTCACCTTCTTCCCCAGGCCTCACATCCGGGTCCTTTTAGTTCTTTCCAGGCCTCCATTCTGGACTCTGGGCACCAGGGCAGACAGAGAAGTTTGCCCAGATCCCCATGTACTGACTGGCCGGCATGGTGGTTCTTCCGGATGAACCAGACTTCCTACATGTTATGATACACTAATCACTTGCTGGTTCAGTTAATAGTCGTGTTGTTACTTTGCACCCTATGAAATCCTGATAGGTAGCCATTTTTGAGCTGGATAAATGGCAACTTCACCAGGTTCAACCTAAGACCCTGTGCTAGACAGTATACAGCAGACAAATCTTAAAAAGACCATCCTCAAGGAATTCCCCACGTAATGGGGGAACATCCCACTCCCTCCTTCTCCCCCCCCCCCAGTGTCAGGACAGTAGACAGAGCGATAGAGGTTCACTATCGGGAGGGATGGGGGAGCCAGAGGAAAATGCTTCCCCCACCCCCACCCCCTTTCATGCAGCCAGCCAGACGAGGCTTTCCCGGCAAAGTGATTTTTCAGATGGCTGATTTGTGATCTGTTTTTTCTCTTAGAACCCCTCAGTATAGCTAGTTTTGCTGCATACTAAATCATCACAATAATGCTTATTTTGTATTTTTAAATCATTTGAAAATCACTTAAGGGGTACCAAATCTAATTGTTTGATCCTATTTTAACTTCCTTCCTGACACAGAATATAAATAATTAAGCTTTGAAACGCAGGAAAACATTATGTGGCAAAATTAATAGTTATGACTCAGCAGCGAGTATCTAACTAGAAAGCATTCTCAGAGTAGCCATGTGTAGGTTAAAAATACACCATAAGTTGGATGGCAGTCGCCTCTCCGGAGAGCTGTGCCCCAGTCTGAGCCTAAATTACAGTGGAATTGATGGGGGTCGCGTATGAATGAAGGGTCAGGCCGTCCTCCCCAAGGACAGCCTGGCTCTTCTCTCTGCACTGATTAGGAGCCACAAATGATTCCTATTAGGATCATAAACAACCCCCCAGACTCCGACTCAGCATCACAACTCACAGCTGAAGTGCCCCCGGTGGTGAGCCTTTTTGCTCTAGCTCACGCTGGCAAAGTCTTGCTCTGAGATCTGAGAGTCCCTGCAGTCTGAAGAGGATTTTCTCATACTGTTGATTCTGTATTAGAAAATGAGAAACTATTTTCAAGATCTGCTTTAAGCCAAAATGAAAGCACCCATTGGTGATTTCCGACTTGACATAAAGAATCCGAGCAGTTTAATTTATAATTAAAAAGGAGAAGAGATCACTATTTCTTTCCTTGGTGAATCAAAATATCTCTTTCTGAAAATGGTCTAAAAGTATTCAAGTACTGTACCTATCCAGAACAGTATTTCAGAGGTTCCTTCAGATATGAAATTATGAGTCCTGGTCTATGTAATGTTTACAGACAAGAAAATCCAAGTGCTAAATATAAAGCTGGCTGTGGTTTTCAGATGCAAAAGTTGCATTTGATTTTTAGGTTTCAGAAATGTAAAATCTCTATAGAAATACTGTTTCTTTTGGAATAATAAAAGGATGATTGTCTTAACTTAGGAAGCTGAACAAAGTACAATTGAAGATCACTATAATGCTTTTAGCAAGAGAGCAAGATGCTGCAAAGGTTAGGTTCATTTGCGGCATTACCAATAGCGTTCACCCACTTGGATACCCAGATGTCCTTACTACACATTATTAGCCTGTAAGGCTGGCACAGAAGGAAAAGGAATTTGCAGATTCTGGGAAACCTAGGCATTCCACAAAGAAGGTGGCATAGAAAAAAAGTAATGGCAAACGAAAGAAAACCATGGCATAAGGTTAACAGCATCTTACTGAGGAAATGGGCCTGAAGCAGAGAATGCTGTATCTACAAGTAAATATGCCTGGAGTTTTAACCTGCACATGAGGGAGTTTTAACTACACAGAAACCCCGCCAAGCATACTGCTGGGTCACAGAAAGCAGTGCGGCTGGGGTCAGCGTTGCCTTGTAACTTGAGCAGTGATGTCTAACAAGGTACCTTGTCTCTGAGAAGGAGAAAATGGCGTTCTCACACTTAAGAGAAAATGGGGGGCTTTGGCTGCCTGTGGTTAGACCGAAGCACCGTGCTCACATTTCAATATCTGTAAAACCTTCATGAAATGAAGTGAGTGCTTATTGGATTTCTTGCCTCCTTGATTAGCTTCCCTGAAGACTCCATCTATTTGCCTCCTTTCTATGCATTTTCATCTTTCATTAAAATTATGTATGAAAAGACCTCTTTGAAAGCTCTATCAAAGTGCAACATCAGAAAATCCCCTAAAAAGAATTTGGATTCTTATCTCTTACAGAAAGTTTAAATGCCTTAAAGGAAGAGCATTAACCTTGAAGACACCCCACCGAGCCTTTGAACTCTGTGGCTGGCAAGGGTCAGTCATCCCCTTGACAAGGGACTCAGTGGAGAGAGAAGTACAGTTGGGGCTCTCGGTCAGAATCTGTGGCCACCCCAGGGCTGCCTCCAATTAGGAAGGTCTTGGGAATCATGAAAGAAAAAGGAATGACCGTCCTTTATCTTTTCTCCTTTGTTCAGCTTAGCTGAGCATATGATGTGCAATCCTGTAGCAGGCCAGAAGTCACCACTGATGCCTTCATTTCTAGCCGAGGGTGCGGGTCCTGCCCATTCAGTGTCCAGCCCTCCACTCTCTGTCCCTGACAGTCACTGCACAGGTCACTCTGTTTTTGCTGTCTGTTGCCACCATTCTCCTGCAGTTGCTCTGGATATAACCGGTGACAATTTTCTAGTTGCTAAAGTCAATGAAAGCAGCACCTATATGTGCCAGCCACCAGGGTAGGCATAGATTTTCTAGGGCTCTTTGTCTTCATGGCATCAGGTACTGTGCCTCCCTTCTGAGTGATCTCCTTGACTTGTTTTTTAAATAACCTTGGGTTATACCATTGTATAACTTTCATATGTTCATGGTTGAGAATTAACATATGCACAAACTACATTAAGCTCACCACTAAAAGTTCTCTACGATAATGCTCTCCAACCCCTCCCAACTCTGCTTCCAGTTCCTTCACTGGCTTTTCTTTCTGCCCCACCCCAGAAGTAGTCACCTGGCCTGATGGGTGGTGCTGAGCCTTGTTCACTTCTTGAGCCACCTATCCCATCTCTTCAGCCACGCTCTCCCCTCTACGTAGATGGATTTCCAAACCTGGTTCTTATTTCTAATTTCCTACTGGACATCTCCAGCTGATTGTCAGATCATGCACATTCGAAAGAATTTCCATTATGTTTCTGCAAAAGCATGTTCCCCTCCAGTATCCCTTATCTCCGTTAACGGTCTCTTCCTCTGTAACATCCTCCTGCTCACTCATCTTCTAAAGCAGTTCAGTCAGCAGAGCCTCTCAAGTCTTCCTTATTGGAATCTGGCTTTCCCCTTCCCTTCTCCAGCACCTCTACCTGAGCTCAGGTGTTTGGGGTTTCTTGTGTGAATTTCCACAGCTTCCTGCCTCCCTGTGTGCAGCGCCAGGTGTTCCAGCCCACCCACCCGCCAGCACTGTCTTTCTGTAACACAGATCTGATTGTGTCCCTTCCTACTGAAAAGCTTCCAGTGGGTGCTAGCTTGGCGGAATCATTCTTCCAATCCTACCATACCAGCTTCATCTCCCACCAGTTGCCTAAACCCACCATATTATTTCTCATTTCCAGGCCTCTATGTGCTGGTTCTGCCACTAAAATAGCCTCCTACATCTGAAAATTTTCTATTCTTTACCAACCAGCTTCCTCATGCCCCACAGGCAGCCAGTGTGTGTTGAATGAAGGAATGGACTTGCCCCCTGTGTCATGCAAAGTGAGCCTCTCCGCCTCAGTTCCCTGGAGGCACAGTGTTCAGGCTCAGTCTCACTTGTCAGTACTGGTATCACGAGTGCTCTTTGCAGCCAGGTGGGACTGGCATGCCTCTGTCCCCTTCCCATGGCAGACGTCAGTCCAGCCTGTTTCCCACTGAGCCCAGACACAGCTTCAGGGTGCTCAATACCGCGCTTCACACAGCATTTTCAGCAGCTGCGGTCTGCCCACTGTTGGGGTCTGCGTGACATCCCCGGAACTAAACTGAGCCGTTTCCAACAATGAGCACAGCGGGCTGCCTAATAGAAGCGCTCAATCATTGAATGAATGGCAAGTGGATTTTCCATTTTTCTCTTTGGATTTCTCTTAATGCCAAATAAGATGTTAGCATTTTAATCTTATGTTAGCTGTATGTTTTGCCCTGTTACAGATAAATCTGTCAAGTATACGTATTCATGAGCAAGGCGATTTGTGGCAATCTATTGTTGCACTTCACAAAGCCTCATCACACCCACTTTCAGTCCACCAAAATCTCCCCTGTGCCTGGCACGGCCCTCTCTTCATGGAATTCTGCCCAGTGCTTGGCCCTAAAATCAGTACACTGCAAATTATTTCTTCTAGCCTTTGATTTACCTTGCTCATTTTTATGACTTGATTGGGAAAAGCATTAAAAAGATAAAAGTATCTAACCTTACATTCCAATTTCATAATAACTGTTTTTGGTAATCACAAGAAAACTAGCAAGTCTGGATAATTATTAAATGACTTACGAGGCAATTCAAGAAGGCTGCCTTTCTTCTATACTGTATAAAGCACTTAATAACTATGAAGTAGTAGTACTCTTGGTAATCCACTTTCCTTCTTTGTAATAGGTATTGTAGCTATCACAACAACATTGTGTCAAAGCAATCAGGAAATTGTGAAATGCCTTTTCCATGGATCAAGTGAAAGATGCAATATAGTTATCATTATTGAATTCAGTGAGTTTCCTCCACGTTATCCAATTAAATGCCTTCTTTAATTCTGCTCACAACTCAGAGTTTAAAAATAGAAAGTTGAGTAACATAAATGAAGAAATCAAGAAAGTTCATATTTCTTCCTGACTCTCTTAATATACATAAGACAGCTGGTTGTGGAATGCACAGAGCGGAAGGTTCTTTCGTGTCAATCAGGAGATTGTGCAATGCAGTAAACAGAAAGAGGAGGAAACAGAAAAAGGACAGGATCTGTAAAAGCCTGCGGCAATTTCTAAAATAACAGTTTCACTGAATCTACATCTCTCTGTTAAGCCTGGTTTCCGTTTGCTTTTTAATGAATGTATACGGGTGGGAATTATGGAAATCATTACCTCTCACCTTCTTATGTATTTTCTCTCCTCTTATGTTCGCACCTGTCTTATCTGGAAATGCATCAGGCTAACTGTCAGGTAGGTTCTTCTTGATGTTTAGTGTGATTATTAGGAGTATCCAGAGCAGGAAACAAAGTAAACAGACTCCTGGTGACCCATGATGAATGACAAAATTAAATAGAAAGGGCATATTCTAAATTATGGGGGGACTTTTTGCAGATGCATAGAAACTATAGAAGCTGCAAACTCTAAGTGCATTACACTGGTGTGAACATACATCATGAGAACTTAGCCTGGGGGAACAAAGCCACTCTCAATGATAAAGTAGGTTACCTGGACTGGCTGGTTTTGCTGTGGCTCTGAATACAGACGGCTCCCGGAGGGCTTCATTGCTACAGATTGGTCTGGTGTCCTAGGTGGTCACAAGAGATTCAGCTGTATATATAATATCAGTTTTTACAGATTTGTCTGGTTTCAAAAAAAAAATTCACAATGATGTATTTTACATCCCCATTTTAAGTATATATCCAGACACACCTTGTGCCCTGAAGGAAGAGTGGGGGGAACGTTGGTGTATATTTGTGAATGCTGAACTCACCCTTGGAGTTCAGTCAGAGCTGATTTAGCTCTAGTCAAAGGAATGGTTGCTGGGAATTGCAGTAGGAGACAGAGCTGTTGGTTTTCCCCTTGGGTGTCAGGGGAAAGGAGTATTCCTTCACCCACGTGAAGCAGGAGAATAACCTCTTTTTAGCTCCTTAAGTGCAAGACAGATATTTTATGTGCCCAAGCCATGGCCAAGCCCAAAAGAAAAAGAGACATAAATTTAAATTAGAGTGTGTGTGTGTGTGCGCGTGCGCACGTGCTCACACACACACATTGTTGTTCAACTCATTTTTCTCTTGCAAGAGGAAAAATTATGGGCTTCAGTTGCCATGCAACACACACTGCTCTAACAGCTTTCTAATTTTAATTTCAGAAATCTACAGAGCAAATGAAGAAGGTCCCTACTATTATTCTATCAGTCTCTTATAAAGGAGTCAAGTTTATTGATGCAACAAATAAGGTGGGTACCGCACCTCTCTGGTTCAGATGCCAGATACAGTTCTGTGGATATGATCTAAAAGCCTTAGTTTCCCATCCTGCCCAACATCCACCATTATAATCACTCCCACCCCCACTTTCATGGTCCTTATACACAACTGTAGATACAGCCCATGCCCCCAAAACATAAACACACTGATACATATATGCAGAAAGACACATTTCATTTGAGGGGCTTGACCTAGAATTCCTATGCCTATTCTGCTTTCACTTTTCCATGGTACCTTCTGTAATAGCTCAGGGCCACACGTTATCTGGAGTATCCCTTTGGATCTAGAGAGTGTTAAAATGGGGGGTGGGGAGAGGATCATGCGTGGAATGAAGATACAGCAATGTCATCATTCCTCCATCCAAGGGAGGGTCACTGGGAAAAGGGTTAGAACATTTGCTTCCACTTCGCAAGAGAGAGGTATGTCCTTTCTTTTGATATATGTGATAAATACTTGACACAAGGAACACATTCTCTGACTTTCATAATGGCATTTAATTTCATAATTGCATTTCATTCTCAACTCCAGAGGTGGAACCATATTGTTTGCTTAAGAGACACAGTCCAAAAAGAAGTTCAGACTGTGCTGTAACCCTTCAGTGACTTTGTTCTTATGGTGGGAAAAGTTTGTGAGCTCCAAGCTCAAGTCTGGACAAATGGGTTGCATTTTACCTAAAAGGTGTCTCAGGTTCTTTTCAGTGAAGATGACAGTGCGTTGCTGGATTAGAACACTTGGTGTGCCCACTCTCACCCTCCCAAACTCAATGAATGAAGATTTCTGTGTGTTTTATTCCCACATCCTTCCAAATGGTGAAGTATGGAAAGGGGAAACTGAGGTGGTCCCCATTGGTGAAGACTATTTGCTTTCTGGGCTGCTCGCCCTTGTCTCCCACCTGTGCCAACTGCATCTTGGGAAAGGGAGCAGAAAGTCATGAAACACTGGACTTGAACAATGGTAATTGAGAGTCAGGGCAAATGGATTTCAATATTAGGGGACATGCTGGTTGCTGAGGTACCAAGCACATTCAGATTGGCTGCCTTCCGCAGAATGGTAGTTTCTACTCTGTAATATATCCTCGACAGTTGTTGTGAGGTTACAATTGTTAAGAATCAGAAAAATCCCACGTGAATGGCTTTTTTATTTCTTGGAGGCAACTTTAATTACTGATACATAAACTTACTTTATCCTTAAGTTATCATCAGTTGGCTTAAAAATTTCCAAAACTTTATGGAACTCTAACTGAAGATGCCATTGTTATGACGATATCAAAACGTCAAGAAAGAGTTGGCATTTGTATTTTCTTAACCAGCAGCAACTGTCTCCACCCCTTTTGCATCTGAAAACCATGAACAATGTATTTTCAGTGTGAGCTTGGCACTCTCTTAGATTGACGGATTGGATTCTGACAATCTCTAAACAAGTGGTATTTGCCCTAAGATGTTCTCAGCCTTTGGGCTGTCGTACATGGAGCTGATGGTGTGGCCGGATGCAATCTATAAGAATAACATCCTCTCTAACCCACTCTTCACGGTCAGAAGAATTCGAGAGCTCTGTTGGTTGTGTTGTATTTTGCCTCCACATACACCAAGGCAATAGGTGGTGACCTCCTTGGCCTTGAGGAGATCCATCAGTTACCAACGATCAGATGAGTTCTCTGTGGACTCTGCTCACTGCAGGGTCATATAAGCACCCAAAGATAGGTAAAGGATAATTCTGTGTGAATAAAGCACTAAATAAAGCCAGCTTAGCCTTCAAGTTCTGACAGTGTAGGGTCAGCATATTCTCAAAATCTAAGAGTAAAGGTAGAGCATACGTGCTGGTGGCAAGGAAGACAGTCCCGATGTGACTGTGTGACAACACATGCCAGGTAGCGCTAGGGACACTGATTTCAACTGGTTAAGCAGGGACCATGTCCCAGTGTCTTGGAGCGTAACTGAGTTACCCCAGTTTGCAGTGGAGAAGAAAAGAGGGGTGTCTCAGGGTGATAATCTAGTAGCTGCTGTGTGAGAAGCCAAAACAGCGAACTGCATTAGACAGGCGGAAGAAGGAAATCCTATAAAGCTACATGGGTGGAGCTTGAGGGAGAAGACTGAGGACACTACCACCAGCAGAGATGCAAGACTGGGCACCCAAGGCATGAGGTGCCATTGTTGAAGCCCTTCCCCAAGTGGTGGTGTAAAAGGAGCTGCCTTCACACACCTAGACGCTAGCAGTGTTTGTGGTGGCATCTTTGTGCAGATGCTGCTCTGTAGTAAAAGTCAACTTTCCATTAAAATTTTAGTTTCTTTATTTATGCATATGAGAACGGGGGTGCAGGCCAGAGATTCAGGGGGGTGAGAGGATTCTCCAGAGACAGGATGGGGAACGAAACAGGTGGGTCTACTGAAATACACTGCAGAGGAGAGCAATAAGCGAGACAGGAGAGGTCTGCCGCGCCATGTGGGTCAGCTCACTGGCCAGGGAGTGAACTGATGCCACAGTGGCTGGCAAAAGCTTGATAGTGCTGAGACTTTAACCCCTGCACCACCAGGAAGGCCTCAACCGTCCAATAAAACCCATGTTAGGGAAGGAGCAGATTGATAAAACCAAAGGCCTGTTTTCTGTTTGTACCAGAGAGTTCTCCTGGAGAAGTGTTGTCTGGGCAGATCATTTCTATTTGAAGTGAAGGACTTGGGAAGTGTAGACATATTTGAAGACTTCAGTTTGAGGTCTTACTACTAGTCACTAAGCATGTAACCAGGCTCAACCAAAAGTCACACTGTAATATTCACCCAGGTGGTTTTCTTTGTACTTAATTTTCAATGGCGCTCTCCTCACCATTGCCTCTCTCTAACTCTGCCCTGCTGAGACAGCATCTGCATGAACAGGCAGAGTAACTCGGAACCTTCCTTAGGTGACACCGCAGTGACACAGCCAGTTGGTGATGCAGAAGGACTGAGATTTGACTTTCCCACCCCTGAACCAGCATCCAAAGTTTCCTTCCGCTAGTTTGAAGTGCAGTGGAGAATTACATGTTAATTACTCTTCTATTCTTATTAGTCCCTGTTAGACTGTTGCAGGATGGACCCTCTAGCAAAGCATGTCTTTCCTTTTATTTTAATCAATAAATGGCTCTGACTCAGTTCATGGGGAAGAGTTAGGTGTGCCTCATTATAAAGTCATAAACTAATTGCCTAGCAACTTAGGAAACCAATCAAATTACTAAACCTGATTGAAGAGGAAGAAAATCACCTTGAGTAGAAATGGAATTTAGAATGGACTTAGTACTCAAACAGTGTAGGTAAAGCACAGTTTTCTGTACACCCATCGCCAGGTGTAGCTCTGGGGTGGCAGTCACCCGCGGGGACTGAGACAGCTAGTGACTAACCCGTGCGAGTCAGCAGGGTATCCCAGCGCTGCCACGGCGCCTGGCCTCGCTTACTGCAGGCGCCTTGCATTTTGCCCTCCTGCTCTGACCCCGTCTCAGTTTTTCTACCCAGCTGAATTAGAGGTGATCCAGCGCCAGGCTTTGTTTGTTATTGTTGTCATCTGAATGCCGACTTCACACAGGGATTATGCTAATGTTTAGGCACAAAATAATTTGGCACATTTGATTAAATAAGCGCCTGCTATTCTGATAGCACGTACTTCATCTAAGAAGCTCACAGTCAGATGAAGAGCCATTGAGCATCTGCCCTCAGCACCGGCCTTTCGACAAGCAGCTCCAGCTCGCCCTCGGTCTGGGAGGCCCTCTCCGAAGGGGTACTGCATTCTCTCACTCAGAAAAGGCCTGGCAGGGGAGGGAGAAATGCGCTGTCAGACCCAGAGTGAGGAAGCAGGGAGAGGCCAGTTCCTAGGGTCCATCTTGTGATGACTGTGTACCCCTCTTAATAGGCTCAGCCAAATAACCCTATCCTACACCCGCCAACCACCACTGCTTTAGCTTTTATTCAATGTGATGAAAGCAGCAGACAAAAACAAAAACAGTCTCTCCTGTTGAAGCTGCTGAACTTTCTATCCCAAAGAAGAGACCAGGGGACCCCCTCCCTAATCCTTCTTCTGAGCCTTTTATTAATAAAAGCTTTGATCTCCTTAGAACATACTTAGTATATATGGAACAACGTAAGAGGAGCCCATTTTACACCGAGGTACATCACCTATACTTGGTGCTGACCTTGCCTTTTGACTTGTGGCGGAGCAACTAACTGACTTGTGACAAGAAGTGGAGGGACTCTTTGACTTCTCCAAGGAGGAACCCAACCCCCCAGGCTCCATTTGGTCTATAGCTGTAGTAGCCTCAGTCAGTTGTTCCAGGAAATTAGTGGGTGGCAGGGGAGGGTCAGGAAGACAGAGGAATAATGTCTTAGTCCCTTTGGGCTGCTACAACAAATTACCATAGAGGGGGGGACCTGAACAATAAACATTTATTTCTCACAGTTGTGGACACTGGGAAGTCCTAGATCAAGGTGGCTGTAGATTCAGTACCTGGTGAGAGCCTGCCCCCTAGTCACAGGCCACCATCTTCTCGCTGTGTCCTCACACAGCAGAAAAAGCTAGTCTGCTTCTCGCCTCTTCTCATAAGAGCACTAGTCCTATCTGGGCTCCGCCCTGGTGACCTGGTCACCCCCCAAAGGGCCCACCTCCCAACACTATCATAGGGGGAGCTAGGATTGCCAGTTTGGGAGGAGGCGGTGGCAGGGCAGAGGGTGGCAGACCTGCGGTCCTTAGTAAAGCGAGCTCTCCAAAGATACATTTTATCTACTTTTCACTTCTGCCCACAGCCAGGATGCCATCACATGCCTTTGAAAAAATCAAGACTGAAAACTGTGACTTGGCAAAGTTTAGGGAATTCAGCACTTGCCACTGTAACACTTTTCCCAAAGTTGATCTACCTTAGGCTAGTAAAGGATCTCAAGAACACAAAATGCCAGTTTAGTGAGAAGTTGAGCCCGTGCTTTATTTGCCTGTAACAGTGGATCCTGGACACGTGAGACCAAATCCAGAGTCTCCCCAAATCATTGGCAGTCCCCAATTAAAATGAGGGTAGAGATGCTCAGAGATTTATTTTAAAATTCATTCTAAAACTCACTACCTCCTAACTTAGTTCTCTACTGAAGACATGTGAGACCAAAGCCAGAAGAGGCTGAAGACCTTCTAGTCTGAAACTGTATCCTGAAATAGGATGCTACTTGTTTGTGGTTTGCCAATTTCATTTTGAGAATTTTTGACAGAGCCCTTTGTGTGTGTCAACAAACAGGGCCACACTGAAGAATGTCTTAATTTAATTTTCTTTAAGTGTTAATTCTGTAATTGCTTCCCAGCTACACAGCACAGGAGAGTGAGGGACAGGAGGTGCTTGCTGGGGGTGCTGGCAGCGAAGGGCATTTCATAATCGCTTTCAGGCATTGACGGGTGTTTGCAGAACATCATATTGCTGACAGATTATTTAAGACTATGCAATTAAAAAGTAATTAGGATAACTAAGGCATCAAGGGTTTTAGAGCTATGACAACTGCAAAAAAAACATAAATGGGATATTATAAGATAAAAAATGACTGTACAGTTCTGTGAAACTTTTTGCTTTTAAATATACCTAGGCGTCAAAAGAAGTTTCTGGCAGGATTTGCAGCCAAAATGAGGCTCTGTGGTTATATGCTTCAGGACAATGTTACTTAGACCTTTCCTCACTTATCTCCCACCAGTTATTCTTGGAGGCAGGTTGGGATGATGGGGTTGGCAGGGAGAAGGCGCAAAGAAATGCTAGAGAGAAAAAGCAACAAAATTATGTGAAACCGGTGAAAAATGAGGAGGAGTGGCTTTTTAATGTATTTGAAAGAGCCTGAGCTTTGCAGCTGGCACCCCCCAAATTTCAGCCACGGCTGCACCAGCTGCCCTGTGTAAGGCACTTGCAGGTTCCCCAGTGCAAGATGATGATGATGATAAGCACCACAGCCACTCAGACCTGTGCGCGCTGAAGACAGTGACGGGGGCCCCGCGTCAATCAAAGGACGAAAGGCCTGAACTTCCCTCATCCCACCCCTCCATTTTAGCCTCCACTGAGCCACCAAGAGAGCACCTGGATGCTGTCCCCTGCCTGCTGTCTTCTGTACCTACCCTTGCTCCAGGGGAGGAGGACTGGGGCCAAGACAGTGGGCAACGCCACCCAAGGGACCGGGAGACCCCCTGAGGTCAGAGTTAGCAGGAGGCAGCACTATTGACAGGTGGATTCGGGCAGTGGAAACCATAAAATGCTAGTAATTACTGTGTTTTTTAAAAAGTGTCTGCCACCCAGACTGCTGCTTTGTGCAGCACCTGGTGAGAACCATTGCTCCAGGATATAACTATTTTGGGTTGTTTTTGATGAAATGAAAACATTCCTTCCAGAGCTGGTGTAATTTGCCCACAGATAGTGTAGCTAATCTCTTTGAAAGTTGCCTGGTCTAGAATAATCTAGAAAGTGAAAAAGCAGCTCTTTCCCAGGTCACTTGCTTTCGTTCTAAAATATGCTGGTTTGCAAAGGAAAACAATGGTCATTTATGTCATTTCTTCCAGAACATAATTGCCGAGCATGAAATTCGTAATATCTCCTGTGCTGCCCAGGACCCAGAAGACCTCTCGACATTTGCATATATCACAAAAGATTTGAAGTCCAATCACCACTACTGTCACGTGTTTACTGCCTTCGATGTGGTGAGTAACTATCCTCTTTATACAGATTCAACATTTCCCCAAAGGTACCTGAGCTTTACCGAAAGTCCAACTTGCAATTAAGGTACAACCCTGGCTTGTTTACTTAGTATTTTGCAGACTCAGCTTTTCTGAACTCTTGCTGGATTTTTACTCACCTGGTCTCTCAACCATCATTGTTCAACTACCGCCTTCACTTTTCAGACCTGATGAATTCCTTTCTTTCTCTGGTACCAAAATACAGTCAATACCTTCCAGCCTCCATTTCCTTTGCTGTGTCTGTGGGTTTCTCTGGTAGCCAGTCCCAAGTACTAGGGCATAATGGTCTGTGTTTGGAAGAAAAACAAATTTTGTGCCTCATACAGCATTTTCAGTTTCCTATGTTTAATAGTAATCAAATTAGACACCTACAAATAGCAATTGAAAACACCAAGGTTTAAACCATTTGCTTATTCAGAAGTTTATAGTCTTATTTTGTCAAGCTGCAGTCTAAGCACCAGCCCATATATTACAAACTTGGATAATGAAAGCAATTTTTAAAAACAATGCCTTTAAGATAACTCCTTTAAGATAGCTATATAGAGATAAAGAGAGATCGAGATAGACATATCTCCAAGATGGTACAAATCTGTTGAGGAAATCTCTAATATAGGCCATTGGCCATCTGCTCTTAAAACAGAGCAGATATGGCTGTAACCGTGAAATAATTTGTAACCAGAATAATTCTGAAATGTCACTTTAATGTGATAATTCTGCTCTGCTCAATGTGTTGGAAATACACATTTAAAGAATTACACAGAAATGGCAGTATTCTTGGGCAACCAGCCCACAGCCGGGTATCATAGGTGAGACTGCCTGGCAGTCTTTCTCAGTTCTGGCAAACACCCATGGACCGAGGTTCACTGTCCTCCATGTGGACACCCTCCTCAGGTGTGCTGGGAAGGGCAGGCCCAAAAGCTGTTTGTGTTTGCATCATGCTACCTGTGACTCATCCCTTTCCTTTTTTGAAGATTGTAAACAGGAAAGAATGTTCATATGCCTTTTTAAATGTCCTTCCATTTGGGGAGGCATGAGGAAAATAATAAAAAAGTGGCTTGTGGTCGGAGGAGGGGCTGCTGAGCCGGGCCTGCCAGTCCCGTGTCTATCTCCTGGGTCGCTGTTCACGCGGGATCGCGCCCTGACCGCATGAGATGGGGACGGTGAAATGATTCGTCGTTGCTGGGCTCTGCGGAGACATGAGGCACGAGGTTTCTGTTACTTTAAACCCAACTTGACCCTCTTGTGAAAAGCAGTTGTCTCTTTAAAAGCAAAGTTCCGTTTGTCCGTTTCGGCTTGCGTGGAAAACCTTTCTCTGTGGGAATGGGGTTGCTGTCCTAACAGGAACGCCCAGATCAGGGTTCACATCGCCACCCGCCCCGTGCTCCCCGATCTAGACGAGACCCAAGACCTTTCCGAGTCCCGGTTTCCTTTATCCAACAGGCACAGGGGTTTGCTCTTCACAGGTTTTCCCCAGGCTTGAAATGAAGGAACGCAGGGAGAGCGCCTCATAAATAGCAGGTGTTCAACGTGAGCTCCATCCCCTACCTTCCCTCTCCTCGCCTTCTGCCGTCACAATTCACAGCCGGCCTTTTTCTACTAAACACAGAAGAAATTTGCCAGACATGTATGTAGGGTCCAAAGTTTCCCCACTGTCCTTGTAAAAGAACTGGAAAAATATAGAATTAATCAATTAATTGATTAATTACTTTAAGTAAATAAAACCTAAGCAATAGAAAATGTTGATTCTGTAGGCCTTGTGTGGGTAGGTGGCTTCTAAATGGCGTTTTCGTTGAATGCCAGCATTCATATTCCGCTACATTTCGGGATGAATTCCAGCCTTGAGTATTGCAGCATCTCTAAATGGGTTTTGAAAGAAGTAATATCATTTCCTTCTTATGAATATCCAACATGTTACCTACATTTAACCTAAAAGGGACACCCTGGGGCCATTTGTGCTCTTAAGCTTTTGAGCTGTGTGTGCCTGATGCAGAACACTGAGGGTGAAGCATGAGGGAACAGTCCACATTTTAGTTTTCTGGTCGAGATGCTGTATCTCTGATACATCTGGACAACGTGTGGAGAATTGTTTCATCTTGATCTTTTCATCCACATGTTTGATTTCATGTAGACGTTTGCTTAGATTCTGGATTCTGGTATCTACTCCAAAGGTTTTTTCATCTTACGCCACAAATCTGCCATTTTAATCCTCTCTAGGTGAGCAGTTAGTACAACTCCAAAAATAGTTACAAAGGCCACTGGCCTCAACCTGGCCTTTGAGCCATTTTGAGATGCAACCAGCTTTGCTTGCACTGCAAAAAACTTCGTGGAGCATGGATTTTGTATTTTTATGTAGGGCAGTTCAATATTCAGTAATGTCTTGAAGCCTTAATTCTCTCGATCTGAGTCAGTCCCCTGGGCTGCCCGAATGGCAAAAAAAGAAAGAAAAGTGTGACCAGTACACTCTGAGTCTCTTAGTTGACCTGTACAAGGACATCAGCGCCGTCACTGCAAAATTATTGCTACTTTGACTTTACGGACCTTAAAACACTCAATGTTTTCATGAATATCTGCATCACCAAGAAGATGTGGTCATCCCTGCATGTCTCCAGACGATAGGGAGGTAGACTGGAAATGTAGAGCATTTCCACATAGAAACCCCAGGGTATGGGAAAGGCGGCCCACGCCTCCTGCATGCTTCATCACTGTAACAGGACATTGCCCAGTGTTTAATGATCCCAGGTTCATTTTTGGGAGAGCACCTCTCTATATTTTCCATTTTGGATGATAGGGAGATGGAAGTAAAAAGACTAGAGTGGAAACAAAATTAGGGTCCCCTCCAAAGCCAGTAACTGCCAACCAGCGATCACTAGACCTGTCCTGAGTTCTAGACTCACCTTGCGGGAGTGACTTCTGCTCTCATCTCCAGCTTGCTCAGCCCAGGACACGGCTCACTCTCTGGAGCGCAACAAGCTCCCCAGGCTCCCCCTTCCAGGTAGTGACAACCTTGGGGAGGGAGGTGCAGTGGACCTGCATAGGTCAGGGGGACTCCTAAGTCATTGGAAACTAGTCTTCTGTCCATTACTTGTGAGTTTGGATTTCCATGTCATAGAACTGAAACGGGAAGACCTCTGTGCATTCCCTGTGGGAGCTTCAGAGTTATTTTAAAAATCTGGAAAGGAGCTCAGTCAGTTGTTTTAAAATATGAAAGGTTTATTTCTTTTTTTTTTTTTTTTAATTAGCATTGAAAGCCATGACTGCTGCTAGACCCTTGCTTATTCGCACTTCTCCAGAAAGAACATGTTTGCAGTCTTTGGTATTTTTAACCATGCTGGTTTTTCTCTTCCTTGCAACTCCCAGATTCTGTAACCTTCAGTGTGCGGAACGTGGGGTGCTTGGGCTCAGGAACGGGGAAAGCGTGGAAAGCTTGATACCGGTGGGTGGTGCACGGGGGAGCCGAGCTCCTCTTTCCTGTGCGCACCTGGCTGAATGGGGGCCATGAGAGCAGCAGAAATGACAGGCGGGAAAGCACGGGCAGTGGACGGTGTGACCGTTTCCTAGGCCGCCACCATCAGTGCATGCCGGCCAGCCCAGGCCCGGAGGAGGAACACGAGGGCCGCCCTCGCTGCCACGTCAGCTGCTGACAGTGACCCTGAGATAAGTTTCTTTTTATTATTATTATTAATTTACAAAACTACCTAAATTTGGGGGTTACCTCTTCACCTCTCTGTGTGGATAAGCCCCGGTTTTCTCATCCACTTAATGAAACTGAAATTCCTGAGTCCCTTCCTTTTTATCATATTTTTTCTAGTTTCATTGAGATATATTTTGGCATATAAAGTGGGGTCATTTTACCTGCATAATAGAATGATTTGATAGATGTCTGTACGGTGAAATGATCCCACAGTCAATTTAGTTAACATCCATCCCCTCGCAGAGCTACAAATGTTTTTCCTTGTACTGAGAATGGTGAGATTGACCCTCAGGCAACCTTCAACTATACAATACAGTGCTGTTCGCTATGGTCACGGTGCTGGAAACCACACCCCCAGGACTTGCTGACTCCTAACTGGAAGTTTGTCCCCTGGACTACCTCTGCCTGCTTTGCCCCATCTCCAACCCTCAGCTGATGTCGTAGAGCTGTTTGAGGGTCCTGACTTGTGTTGCAGAGGTTCTCCCTGCAAAAGAACTTTTGCTGTTGTTGATATTTGTTGACCTCTGACAACTAAATTAATGTTGCATGTGTAACTCAGTGGTCTCTCTCAGGCCGCTTCTCTTTTTTTTCCCTCCTGAAAATAGCCCACAACCTATTTGACTATAAAAACCAGGAAAAGAAAAGGCAGTGGGAAAAAAATGTGAAAGTTTATGGAACCCTTAAGATGGGACCGTAAAGCTTTCCCTGTGTCTGACTTCTCAAGCTGCAACCTGCAGGCGAAGGATAAGCTGGTGTTGGCCAGGGCAGCAGCTGAAATGCATCAGTTTCTCTTGGGGGAGGATCCTGCTCCTGAGAACAAGATTTACTAGAAAAGCAGCACTCCCAGCCTGTAGCCCTTCTAAACTAGTAACTCCCCTCCCTCCAAAAAGAGTAATACTGCTGGTTGCATTTATACTTACCTCCTCTCCACTGACATAAATCATTGAGAATTAGCCAAGCCATCAAAACAAAGGCGGTGGATATTCAGAGAATAGTTGTCACACTCGCTCATGGCTATTTTGGGGGGGTGGGAAGAATGGATTATCAGATGGTTATCCGTGCCTTAAGTGGATCCCACTTTTTGTCAAGTTAGAGAGTAAGCATGCTGAAATGTTTTCACAGACTTTCCCAGCATTCACTTCTGCATTTATTTTAACCTTCTCCCAAGTAACTAAAAATCAAATGTCATGTGTAGGGGTGTGACCTTTTGAATGGGCCTGGTGTTGAACCCCAGATCAGCGTTTCTTAGCTTCATAGTTTGAGCAAGAATGCCCCGCCGCCTCCTGTTGCCCTTCCATGAAAGAGAGATCTCAAGAATACGTGGCACCTACGGATACCGTGCGGGTCAAATGAGGGCGCGCAGGTCAGCACCTGGCCGCGGTCCACCCGCAGTTGAGCACGGGAGGGTGGCGGTCACGGCGGTGGCTGTGGTCTCTCTCACTGTCAGACTCTTTGAGGAATGACGGCTTACAACCCGAGTTTGCTGCAGCAGCCTTCTACCCCTAAGGGAAGAAGTCAAATCTGCATAAAATATGTTTATCGAGATCCACCATGACTCAGGCTCAGGTCCCTGCTTTCTGGGAGCTCCTAGTTGAGCAGAAGTAGGGACTTAAACAGTTGCAATAAAATCACACCCTTGCAGTCTTGGAGTTGCTCCAGCACCCAGCAGGGCCCTGTCTCCCGGAGGAGGGGTGCTGGGCCTCGAAGCGGAATGTTTAGTTTGTATGAACATGTGGTTAGTTGGAGGCCTGACAACTCATTAATTCACTTCAGAGGATGAGCTCAGGGTGTTCTGTAAGCATCTGCATCAAGCAAAGAAAGAATCGTTTATAGTACCTGTTTCCTAAGCCACGGAAATGGACTTGTTTCACTTGAGAAAGATTTT
This sequence comes from Scalopus aquaticus, assembly GCA_004024925.1. Taxonomy (NCBI): domain Eukaryota; kingdom Metazoa; phylum Chordata; class Mammalia; order Eulipotyphla; family Talpidae; genus Scalopus; species Scalopus aquaticus. The sequence continues at coordinate 40,790 of PVIJ01008850.1, forward strand.
TCAGGCACAGTGGTTAAAATAAAAAGGGTTGAGGGGTGCTCCCTGGTAGCACAAGGGGTTAAGTCTCAGCACTATGAAGCTATCAGCAGCCACTGCAGCACAAGTTCTATCTGCAGCCGGGGAGATTCCCACATGGCGCAGCAGACCTCTCCTGCCTTGCCTGCTACTCCCCTCAGCAGTGTATTTCAATCAGTCTGCCTATTCTGGTCCCCACTCTGTCTCTGGTGGATCCTCTCACCACCCCCACACACCTCTGGCCTATACCCCAGCTCTTATATACATAAATAAATAAATCTTTTTTAAAAAATAAATAAATAAAAAGGCTTGAATTGGGTAAGTGCCCCTTTTCAAAGGCACACAGTGGAGTTAGGCAGGGTTTGCTAGCACCTGCTTGGGGGCTTTTGCTTTTGGAGTGGGGAGAGGCTGGAATCCAGCAGCTCTCTCCTGCACACCTTTCCCCAAATTCCTGCCAAGTGACAGGAGTAAGATGAGTCCGTTTTCCGTCTTCTGGTAGGCAAGCCCCACTCTGGGCGGGTGTGAGAAGCTACTCCTAGAGTCCACTGCAAACCGTGGTTTCATGAGGACAGCCCACGGCGTGCCAATGCATGATCCCCATAGACAACCTGGAATTTTTTTTAAAAGCCAGCCAGGACTTAGCAAGCAGAGCCCTGCCTCGATCTTTCATTGAGCCGACGAGCAACCCTGGACACCGGGAAGGCCTGCTGTCCGGCCTTCGTAATGATGGTGGAATGTGCTGCCACCTTTAAAAATCCGCTTTTGAAAACTTCCATGGCGTGCAAAAAGCATTTGTGATTTAATGTGGCATAAAAAAATAACTTATGAAACCACATGTAAAGTTTGATTCTGATTTTCTTTTTAAATTCACATATAAATATTCATATAGCATATAAAAGGTTTGTCTGTATACACATGTAAAAAGAAAATACACCAAAATGTAACCATGGCTATAGCCCAGCAGTGGAATTTTACAGACAATATTTGCTTCTGTATGTATTTTCAAAATTGTATGCATATACCCCTAGTATACTTAGGGGGAAAGATTAAGTTCATGATTCTTTTAGCGAGCTGAAACTAGCCCTAAATAAGCACTCTCTGTTTTGACCTGCTGGGTCAGACAGACATCTTTGAACAGTATGCCTAATATTTATTTCTGAATTCTAAAGACCTGTAATTGGGCAGAATTTGTTTTTATAATCTATCAAGATTAATTTCTGGCTGGGCTTGAGAGAACTAACTATAGGTAGAGCTAAAGAGATGTCAATGAATTCTGTGAATATGCCCAGAATATTCTCAGTTATTTTTGCCTCAAGACGTGGGTGAAGCAAGTTGTAGATGAAGCTTACCCCAGGTCTTAAAAAACAAAAGTACAAGCAAAATACCACCAAAAGAAAAATGTGGCTTCTTTCTGGAGAACCCTCTGAGGGTTCAGAACAAGAGCATCTTCCTTTATCATGGGGCCCTCGGTGGCTTTGCCTGCCTTTGTTTTCCATTCATTAATCTTGATCTCCCTGTGGGAGGGGAGGGGAGGGGCAAGAATTGCCCTGGCAATCCATACTCACCCTTCTCTTTCCTTTAAGGTCCATTCCTCTTACTTTATTTATCAGTCCTCTTATTTTTTTTTTTTTCAATTCATCCGGCATGTATGTTGAGCATCTAACATAGCCTAAGCCCCACAATACAATGTCAAATGGTACTGAGCCCTCAAGGAATTCAGTCAGCTGAGGGAGCTGGACTTAAAAAGAGAAAGACCTGATGAGTGTGTGTAATGGAGAGAGCTGTGCCCGGTGCTGTGGGGCCACTGAGAGCCGACTTAGTTGGGGGCCAGGAAAGGGGATTCAGAGCAGGTCTCTGAGATGTGTCTTCAAAGATGAACTGTAACTCCCCAGGCAAAGGTGGATGATGGGAAAGGGGATGTACCAAAAACAAAAGCCATTTTATTTTATAAAAGACAAAATGGCTTTTTTTTTTTTAAGATTTATTTATTGATGCATACAACCTGGGGTGTAGGCCAGAGGTGCGGGAGGTGAGAGGATTCACCAGAGACAGAGTGGGGGCAGAACAGGTGGGTCTACTGAAGTACACTGCTGAGGGGAGCAGCCGGTGAGGCAGGAGAGATCTGCTGCACCATGTGGGTTAGCTCCCTGGCCGGGGATCGAACTGGTGCTGCGGTGGCTGCAGGTAGCTTCATAGTGCTGAGACTTAACCCGTTGCATCACATTTGGAATATCTTTTGGGGGTGATTGTTGGCATGAGGACATCCTCAGAGATGAAAGTCAGTCCCTTTGCTGTTGCTCCTCTGAGCCCTGGTTAGTATATACACAGACCTGCATTATGTCCTCCGGAGAACATGTTGCTACTTAAAACAGCGCCGGCCAGCTGTGCATACATTTCTAGCTGGCTGAGTCAAAGACAGACAGCGCTTCCCGTCAGAGAGTGCTGGAGCTGTCAGGGTGGAAAAAGACAGAAAGGCCAGCCGGAGCAGGCCCCCCTCTCTGTGCCATCTCTTCAGTGGCAGTGATGATGCCCAGGGTAGGTTGTCTGTGGCGAATCAGCCCATGAGATCTGGGCGCCGTCTTTACTCACCAACGCTGGTGTAGCAAACTCAGGGCTCCTGCCTGGGGCTCCCATACACAGATACACAAATGTGTCTCGAATGTGACTATTTTTGCACCCTCTTCGTGGTGTCAGAGATTCCCGCTCACGTTGGGAAGTGCCTCCACCAACCCCAGAGGCCGACCAATCAGGTCTTTTCTTTTAAGTTTATGAAATCAACACATTTTTCCTTCCTTTCTAATGGAAAGTGCTGCTGGACAGGGCCTGACAGGTCAGTGGTCCACCGGTGAGCAGCAACCCCCAGCCAGGAACTTCCTTGTTTGTCATTTTCACCAGCTAATGGAAGCTTGAATCGGATGTATCATGTCCGCCATTTTGGCAGTGATGAGTTAAACTTAATCTCAAATAAATGGACACCATACCTCCTTCCTACATGACTAGGTATGATAAACCTGAAAATGCAGATACGCACAGCTCTGAATGAGGACAAATACAGAGTATGAGGACACTCAGCACCAAGGGGAAAGCTTCCTTAATATGAAGACCGCAGAGTTTGATAGTTACTAGAGCAGAGCCAGAAATGTGACTTTGCGCCCCCTGGAGGTCAGGGCAAATAGGGCAACACATTCATTGCATGCTTGGTATTTCTTTGTAAAATAGTACGAGCCATCCTCTCCGAAATAAAACCTAAGCCTGAAAGAACTTTTTGTCCTCAGTCCCCATGTGCTGGTGTGACAGCGCCCTCGCCAGTGTCCTCACACATGCGTCTTCAAGACGCAGATGGCTCCTTAGCAGGTCCCTCAGGTGGGGCGGAACGCAGTTAATATTCGCAAATTACTTGGGTCGCCAGAACCTTTCCTAGAGGGCAGAGTGCCCACCGTCTGTGATGCAGTTTTTCTCACACCAAACTCATGAATGTGCGGAGTACAGCCTCAGTGATTGGGCTGCAGGACCTGCCTTTGTCTTTCCATGAGCCTCCCCTCCCCCACAGCACGCAGCGAGTAGCGATGCTCACTCCTATCGGCCGGGCACCAGCAACTGAGCCCCTGACACGGTGGAAGGAGCTCAGTAAACATCATCCATGGTGATGTTCGACTGCAGTCCTGCCTTAAAGAGCCCACAGCAAGGACGAGCTTGCCTACGCATGGCTCCAGTTTGCCTAAGAGAAACAAGTTTGCATTCGCGGATTACAATTAGGATCGATCCTTAAACAGCGATGGCACCTTGGATTCCTCTAGTGTAGCAGGTCTTAATCCACAGATTAAAATCCAGCAGCTGAGGGAGGGCTCCAGAGATTGTGATGTGCTTTATGTGTCCTGGACTGCTATCCCCATCGAGTTGGGATTCCCTGCCCCCATCTTTAAGAGGGTGTGTTACTTCCTATCCCCCACACCGGGGAAGGGCAGGCCACGGGTTAAGTACCCCTGTGTTGAGTCATGTCAAACCATCTAGGGCACTCTTTGCCTGGAGGCTGCCCCTCCTGGATCCTGGCAGGGCAGGCACATGGTAAGGGCTCTAGGTAACCTCACCCCAGCCAGGATGCATCAATCAGGCTACAGGAGCTTCTGCAGTTTAATGTTTTTAAGTTGTTTTGTTGTTCTTTAATAAAAAGTTTGCAGAAGACTCTATTCTTAAGTGTAGTTCCGAATCCTTGGAGTGAGATCCCGGCTCAGCCCAGGTGCTGACTTCCCCAGCGAGTCAGGTAACCTTGCTGGGCCTGATTATCTCACAAGTGAAATGGGAACATGCCAGCCCTTGGACACAGGTGGCGGTTAGGAGTCAAAGAGACGGCCATCAGAGCGCGAGGCCGCGTGCCTGGCAGACAGTGACGAATGAGCAGCGGCATTGTCGTCAGGTTAAGTGTTATTTTGAGTAATTCTCAGATTCTCAAATCCACGAAAGTGGGTGCTGCAGGTATTATTCTCATTTTGGATACAAGCAAAGTGAGGCTCAGAGCCCACACTTCCCAGTCATCACCCCACCACGCCTGCCCTCTGAACACGCGCGCGCCCGTGCGCGCACACACGAATGCGCATGCACACAAAACTGTGGCTCGTGGGTTCCCCCTCTTCTTTGATGGGCTTGTAAAGTAGGACATACTCAAGGCCAGTAGTCCTAAGAGTGACTCCAGGGAAGAGACTCATGCTGCCAAGGTCAAGGAAGGTATTTTCCAGTAAGTAGGAGAGGCAGAAGGGGCCAAGGTCGCGGAAGCACCAGATTACAGCTTCGGGAGAGGTGAGCAAAGAATAAAGCTGATGAGTTTGCATTTACGACCCAAGGGAGGTGGTAACTGGAGATGAAAGTGGTTGTGCCTGCCAGGTCTGTGGTTTGGACTGGCATGAGGGATGGGTCACCTCAGTGCTCGCGGTGACGCGATGACCAGGAGGGGTCAGGCGTCCGCCTTGGCCACAGCCCGAGCGGGAGCTTCAGGGTGGGCTGTGCCCTGTTCACCCAGCGCTGAGGCTGATGCCCAGCCGGCTCCCCTTTCTGCGGGCAGGCGCGGGCAGCCCAGCCTCTCCAGCCTCACACACTGTCCAGCTATCTATCTTTGCTTAACAAATCACCCCAAAACATAGTGACATAAAAAAGTATCCTTTATTTTACAATTAATGAGTCAGGAATTGAGGGGGAGCTCGGCACTTCTGCTCTGCTCCGCCATCTCTGGGGCTGCCGTTGGGATGACCCAGCTGGCTGGACCGTTGGGCCGGAGTCCTCAGTCTGGGCCTTGGGTCCTCTCTATGTGTGTCCCTGGCTCCTCTGTGCCAGCCATCCTTGGGGTCAGCAAGCTTACCCCAAAAGGGAAGCAAGGGCTTGTCACCCCAGCCTTTCTGACATTGCGGCGTTATTTTGGGCCTCGTCCCGGTTGAATCTCGTGCTCTCATGATAACGCCCCTGCTTTAAGCAGGGGGACGCTCCTAAGGAGAGGCAAGAAAAGCAAACCCTCCTCCCCTTTCGCATGCGTGTGCTCGGGCCCCTCTGGCAGGCATGTGTCCCCTCCCCGGTGTGTCAGTGGCACAGCACTCCGTGTGCAGAAGGCCCGGCAGTGACCAGCTGCTCCTTGTACATACAGTCCCGGTGCCACGGACCCCCCACCCCAACGTGTGGCCGTGGTAACTCAGACACTGCAGTGACAGAACATAAAAGAAAGGCATGATGTTTAAGTCTTCACTCTACCTCTTCATTCTAAAGGGAAGCAGAAGCCAGACATCAAGGAAATGCAAGCTCAGCTGGGAGCGGCCACTTGACCGGAAGCCTTAGTCCCACGGCATCGTCGTCCATCGTTTGCTCATAGCGAGAACTAATTAAAATTAAAGGGCAGTGTTCTAAGCCCTTACCTTTCAGAGCCTCCAGGCTTCCCATAATAGTCATGTGAAAAATCTCACTTGCTCAAATGAGCATCTTTGACTTTCACTTGAAGACGCTGGAGCTGTCAGCGAATCTCACTTTCCAGCACTTGTTTCTAAGTTAATAATAAAGTCACACCCGCTTCTACAAGCTGCAGGCTATGGGGCCCAGAACCTGGGCCAGGGGACTGTCTGCTCCCAGCTGGATGGGCACCTGCCATCTCCGCAGTGGCAGTGAGCAAGGTCCAGATTCGAGGCTCCAGAGGGAGACCACCGAGGCTGGAAGCCCAGCTGCCTGCCAAGGGGCCCCATGCACCAGAAGGCAAAGCTGACAACACTGGGGGTGGGTGTGTAGGCAGCCCAGGGCTCAGCCCCCTTCGTTCAGGGATGGCCAGAGCTGTCTGCCAGCCCTCCTCCACTGTCATTTGCTGGTGCATTACTAATTTACTAGTCTGACTCATCCTCAGAGGCAAACACGGGCTCAGTGTTCTTTGCAGGAGCTGCTCAGGGTTCAGTGTCTCCAGCGAGCACACATCCGTCTTGTGGGACCGTGGCTTCTTAGCAGGGAGCTCAGAGGAGACAGGCGCCTCTGTCCAACCAGCTCTCAAGAAGCATTTTCCCCATTTGGTCCGAGACTGTGAGCACACGGCATTGACCGGAATCTGGGCAGCACAGCACCCATGGGCCTCCCCGAGGTCCCTGAAGCCATCCCGCAGTTCTTCCCCATCCTGCTGGCATGGGGACTACTCCCAGCTGAGCTCCCCGGAATCCTGGCAGCTGAACTGCTCCATGTGCTTGAGGGGGGGACGACAAGGGAGAGGGCCCGGCCACAGAGTCGGCGTAAGCAGAATGGTATTTCTGTGGGTTTGAAGAACCAGGACCAGACAGTCTAGGGCCAGTCATCGGAAGGAAAACTCGGGGCTGACCCTGCCTCTTCGCATCTGGTGGGTTGATTTTAAGCTCCCAGACTGCTAGGCATCCACTTCTTGGATACACCATGTCCTCTGGGGTGTTGTGGAGACCCTGCCTCCTCTCCGGGGCCAAGATAATGTCATGTTTCCTCCGTGACAGAAGACAGGGCGGAGCTGTGCTTGGGAAAGAAGGCAGAAATCAAAGCTACATGTCAGGAGAAGAGAGGAAAAGGAAGCAAGAGGTCTCCTTGAAGGGACTGATTGAAGGTCTGGAGAAAAGACCCCCTCTCAGGGGCTGCTTGGCATGGCTCGCCAGCCTGCCAGAACCTCCCGTCTCTTGCTGATTTGATGATAAAATATAGAGTGGGCCCACGGGGCACGCAAATGCCTCAAGAACTAGAAGGATAATTGGCTCTGTTTGCATGCTCGCTGCTATAGCTGTGAGACGCCACACCAGCATGACTAATGCCTCTCCCCTCCACTTAAATTAGATTTTGATTGTGTTTCAGAGATGTTCACTGAATCACAGATGTTGGAGGTAAAAAGCCCCAAACTTCTCAGGAACACCTCCCGTGGAGTGTGTGGGATCATCCTCACAGCCACGCTGAGGTGCTCCCGGAGCTCAGCTGCAGGCCCTGAGTAACCCCTTTCCTTCCAAGGCCTGGCAGATGCCCATAGTGGGGGGGCTCTGAAAGGAGTGGGCTCCAGGGTGGTGGGGGTGGGCCCAGCTCGCTGTGAGAGAAGCGGGGAGCCGGCTCCTTGTGTGACTGTAAGCCAGTGTGCTGCCTCAGTGACTAACACCTCCCATAGGCCTGGAATTGGACCTGGAGTGTCCTGTTCCCACAGATTTGCACTGACTCACTGTCACATCAGGTGGAGGAGATCAAGGTCCTCGCCAGTTCACCTCCCACGGCCTCCGCCACCTGACTCGCTCTGATCTGCAGTGTCCCTGTTGCTGACACTTTCTCGTTTCTCTTGCAGAATTTAGCCTACGAAATCATCCTAACGCTGGGCCAGGCATTTGAAGTCGCTTACCAGCTGGCACTACAAGCCAGGAAAGGGGGGCATTCCTCCACGCTTCCAGAAAGCTTTGAAAACAAACCCTCCAAACCTATCCCCAAGCCCCGCGTTAGCATTCGCAAGTCCGTGGTAAGTAGAAAAGACACGGTTGTTCTGAAAACCTTGAAGAGGAGGGAAAGGGGGTTGCTATGGGGGGGCCTTGCATGGTGTGGGTGCCCTTTGGAAGCCCTTCTGTCCTTACCCTTGGCCTCCTCGCCATGTGACATCACCAGCTCAGCCCAGCTCCTGCAGTCTTGAGGCACCATCTGTCTGGACCTGGGCCTCCTGAGAAAATCCCACTTTCTGTCACCTGCGGTAGGCCACAGAAAAACACTGGGCACTGCTCTGTCCTTGGTGAATCTTCCCTGAAGGTCCAGGCCAGCCTGGCCGTGGTGTCCCCCGAGGCTTCGGCTTCTATTCCCGCCACCACCACCACCAGGCAAAGCCTCCTGCAAACGCCTGGCGTGTAGTGAGGTTGGCAGAGGTTCACTGTGCGGGCCATCCCGGCACCCCGCTTGAGGCAGCTGGACATGCCCAGGGTGGGCATCAAGCAGAGCTGCTCTGCCTCTCGGGAGGCTGAGAGCCAGAGTCCCAGGCAGCACCTGGCCCTGCTTCCTGCTCCCCAGAGTCCAGACTCCCTGTGGAGCGGTGTCTGCTCAGGGTGCACCCTCCTCCCAGCCCTCCGCCTCCCGCCTCCCTCTGGGAATTTCCTTCCCTGCCTCCCACATGCTCTGCCACATCCTGGTCGAACAGACTCGAATGACTTCAAAGGGGCCCCCTCTGGTAGTAGCAGTACCCGAGCTGGAAGGTTCCCAGCCACCCTCCCATCTGGTTTTGGCTCCAGCTGCTGTGTGGTGTCCTAGAAACCCTGAGACGGGGGGCTGGCAGGCGTCCCCCAGTTTTGCTCTCATGCCCACACGTCCTTCCATCTGTAACTCCTCCTTCCCACTGACCCCTGTCCCCAGTTTCCGGGGGTGGGGGGAATGTGGGAATTTTTCATGTTTACAGAGAGACACTTCTCTTTGTGACCACGTGGCTTCTTGTTTACAATCTTTTTGACCCCGACTCCTGTCACCATTCATGGCAACTCCAGCATCCATGGGGACAGTCCCTCTAGCATCTGACCTCTCTGTTCCTCGACAGCCCACTTCTGGGGTTTTCCTTCCCCCCCCCCATAGCCATTCATTCACTCCCCTCATCGCTGATCATCACCTGTAACTGCCCCTTCTCTGAAAATCCTTCCTTCTGATACCACACTCTGACCCCCTGACCCCCTCAGCACCTGCCAACCCTGACTCCCAAGCCTGACTCCCCTGGCCCCCAGAAATCCAGACTCATAGGCAATTTCCACTTTGATATTCAACAAAAAGTGAATACTTAGTATGTCCAGAGCAGAATTCTTGGCTTTCCCCTCAAAGCTGCTTCTCTCTCCATCTTCCCAGTCAGTAAACAACACACCCATTCCCTGTGCTTTTCGAGCTGTTTCTCACCCCTGCCTTCCACTCAGCCCCTTTATCCAACGTAAGCGGGTCCCTTCCGCTTTAAACCTAAAACATACCTCACACCCATCCACGCCTCTCCATCCCCGACCACTTTTCTCCTCCCAGCACTGTGGCGCCCCAGAACCTTTGCAGCACACCTCCTCGCAGCCCTCCGTCCTTCCCGAGCACCAGGGTGTCCTTGCGTGACAAAGATCCTATCATGGCACCGCTGCCCAAGTGCTGAAACCTAACTCCCCAGCACACTCCTCTTTGACACCCCCACCTGAGCCTGCACCTGGAAAACTCTCCCCCTAATTTCCGCTGACTCCATCTTTTCATCAGGTCTCAGCTACACAAAGAGGCTCTTCCTGACCACCCAAACCAAGGTAGACACCTAGTCACGCTCAAGCGTATCACCTGCTTTTAATTCTGTGTAGCATTTGTTTATTGTCTGTCTTTCCCTCACGGAAATGTAAGTTGAATGTCCAGGAATTTTCAGAATGTTTCTGGGATACTCTCATAGACTATTTTGCTCCTCTCGTGCAGACTAGATGCCTCTGTCCTAAGCAGGAGCCTCCAGCTGACCCCGTAGATTTCTTCCAGAAGAGCGCAAAGGGTCGGGTGCATAAGGGCTCATCGAATATTCATGTAGAAGCCTTCCCTGAGAAATAGGAAATTGCACAGTGAATAAACTGGTGTTCTTTATAGACACCTTGATATCCCGTCCCCCTGCCCAATGGGTGGCCTGGCCCTGTTCATTTCCCTCTGTACCCGAGGTTTTGTTGAGAGATTCCGTGATTCCTAAGGACTTATGAAGTCTCCCCACAACCTTGTGGAAACACAGCCAGACCGCACTGGAAGGGAGCTGGTGGGCACAGATCCCCCAGCCCGCGGAAAGCTCCAAAACTCACAGTGCAGAAGCAGGTGCAGCCCAGGGCAGACAGAAACACAGCGGGAGGGTAGAGTGGGGCAAAGAGCAGCAGTGGGGTGTGAGCTCCTGAGTACTCATGGCTCAAGCCTTGCCCAGAAAGGCCAGTTTGACTCAGTGTGCACAGGGGTGAAGCCGTTACCACCCAGCTCAGTTTGGATCAAATCTCCACCTGACCCTGCCCTGCTGACCGCTTCACCCTGTTACCACAGGGACTTTGCACATGCTGCTGCCCCCCCACCTTCACCAGGTGAACTCTTGCTTGTCATCCAGCCCTCCGCTTAGACCCTGCCTCACTCATTCTTTGAATAATATGCATTCTATTGGTTTTACTATGTGCCTGCAATTTACTGGGCTGCCAGCAGTTTTTCTGAGTTTGGGAGAACACAGGGAACAAAGCAGACCAAATCCCACCTTTGTGAGCACACATTGTAATGGAGCATGAACAGATAAATACAATATGATGTGTGTGGCATGCATATTATGAAGAACAGAGCGGATGAGGAGAACAGAGAAGTTGGGATGCTATTTTCTATGGGATTAACAGGTTTAAGCCACAACCTGAGTGACACTACAGTGCAGAGCCTGCAGGTGTCTGGAGGAGAGCTTTCCAGCAGAGCAGATAATGGACCCCAGAGCCCCAGGCCTGGGCTCGGTCCAGGCAACGGCCAGGAGGCCCATCTGGCTGGAGCAGAAAGACAGGCAGGGCCACTGTAGGTCACCATGAGGACCTTGACTTTGATTCTGTAATAGAAACCACTGGAGGTTTGTGAACCAGGGAGTGACGTGAGCTGGTCACCTCCTCCAGGAAGCCTCCCTGGCTCCCTGACATGGAGCTGACAGCTTTCGTGCGTGCCCACCGACTGCCCTCTCTTCCCCTCATAGCTCACTTCTCAGTATTGAAATCTGTTTCTATGTCTGCTCCCCATCTGTGTGCCCTTGAGGACAAAGGCCTTGTCTCTTTTGCTGTCCCCCCTCCAGTGCCTTGCACACAGTCCATATGCAATAATTGTGTGTCCAAAGAACAACAAGGATTCCCATACACCAGCCTCCTGGAAGTCCTGCCGAGGCACGGGGTTGGGTCCGGGCAGCGTCAGGGCGTCAGGATGCATGCTTGCCCCCTGCACGGTACCGTATAACAGGCATCAGCCTTTCTGTTTTAAAGCAGATCGACCCATCTGAGCAAAAGACTTTGGCCAATCTGCCATGGATTGTAGAGCCGGGACAAGAAACCAAGAGGGGAATTAATACCAAGTATGAAACCACAATTTTCTGATCCTCACCTGCCCCCCGCCCTCGCGGTGCCTTGCACGCCGAGCAGCCCGGAGCAGGCTTCCCTTCGCCTCCGTTTCCACCCAGCCCAGGAGGAAGACTGCTCTGTTTGTGTGGCCTTGTCACAGGCGAGAGGCCACTGGTCCTTCCTGGGAAGTTCTTTCTGCACCAGTGGCAGGAAGCGCCACCAAGACTTTCCAGTCCTTACCCCCGAGAGGCACGAGTTGAGATTTTTTGCTGACGCCCCTCCCTGCCACCACCCAAGTTATTTCTAAGGACTCTGTCCCAACCTTTGCTCTGCTGTATTTGGGGATAACACCTTTTTAAGACAAAAGTACAGGGGATCTCTAATACTGCCTAAAAGTATAAAATTATTGGGTCTATTTTTCACTGTCAGCAGTTTTAAAGGTAGAATCAGAACAGAACTACCGCCATAAAGCATCTGTAAAACCATTTATCCCCGAGTACCATTTACTGCAAGAGGACAAAACCACCCTCATGATTGCCAGGAAATCTTGTTTCCCAATTTCTATATCTGTGGATTTTATATGTAATCAATTATGTGAGATAAAGAAAACCTTTACATCTATGAATTGATTCAAAATTTAAGAATGATTTAAAACAGAAATTTATTATGCACAGAAAAATGTGTCTTGTATTAAATATTTTTATTAAAAGAATGTTTCATTCATGCATTGATAAGAGAAGTAGGTTCGTTGTGAGGGATGTTTCTGATTTCTTTCAAATAACTAAATTTCTACTACCAAGAGGGCTGGCTCGGGTGTGGCAAAGCCCTGAGCACGCTCAGCAGAGCTGGTCTGGGGAAGCCGACTGGCTTCAAACCGAAAGTGCTGACACAGTCATAAGCCTGCAAAGATTGTTTTTTTTAAATCTTCACAGTGTTTTAAAAGACACGTTAAAAAAAAAAAAACAACTAGGGCTTCTGCTGTCAAGATTTCTGTCATGGAAACCTTGTTTGAGAAAGATGTTAATAAAATTCTATTGCAAAAATTTTTTTTCTAGAAAAAATAAATACAAAAAAAAGAAGAAATTCCAAAGTAATAAAACTCTTTTCTTGAAACAAAAAAATAAATAAATGTTTGCTTACTATTTGATTAAATAAAATTTACTTACATTTCTTTAAGGTATTTTAATTTTTTTAATGTCTCTGTGGAGTATTTGTATGATACCATAATGTATATTTATGTAGAATCAAATTATATAAACAGTACCAATATCATTATAGAAAAAATAACATTTTAATGTATATTGTTCTAACCGATCATATTGTGAATCATTTTGAAGTTTATTATAGCGATATTGATAAATTGTGGGATTGTCTTAATTTTTTTATTAACCAATATTATTTTAAATCTGAGGTTACTACTTATGTTCATCAGTTGGTGAGTTTTGAAGGATAACTAAATTTTATTTCAAACTGACAAATGTATATGCTTTTAGTTCAGTGTTGAAGAATTTTAATACACTATTAAATTACTTGAACTGAACAGTTCCTTGTATATATTTTGCCTATTCACTGTTGATATGTATGTAGTAAATTGAGAGTAAAATAACGCTAAAATATGGTACCAAAAGGAAATTGTATAGGAGCAAAGTAAATAGTAGCTTTGCTGAAAAAGAAACGTGTAAATATGCTTGGGCTTCCAGTTATAAATTTTGTAATTTTTGTCATTATTTATATCCTATAAAAAGCACACAAAATAAAACGGAAATTGTACAGCCGCTGGTGCTTGGCATCCTTCTGTGAGCACCTTCCTGCTTCCATTTAGGATGCCTTCTCGGCGTCCATACCTAAAGGGGTTTTTAATTGGCAAAATTATTGAGAATATTTGCCCAATTGCAAGTTCAAGGAGTCAGAAAGATACACTGGCCTTTAAAACTTGAGTTTCTGCCCCAGAGTCCCTACTGTCTTTGTGTAAATATTAGACTGTAAGGAGGAAGTGGCCAAAATAAATTTATAAACGAGAACTGACCAGCACACTAATCATTTCATAAAACAACACAGATGCAGGTTTGACTACACATTTGTCCACAGACAGATCGGGCTGCCACAGAAAATACCACAGGCTAGCAGGCCTAAACAACAGAGTTATTTCTCATCCTTCTGGAGGCTGAAAAGTCCGAGATCAAGATGCCAGCAAGGCAGGTTTCATCCCGCAGCGTCCTCTCCTGGGTAGGCAGACGCCATCTTGCCCCGGGCTCGCCTGGCCTCTGGGTGCGCGCATGCGCAGGTGGGAAAGCACCAAGCTCTCGGGTGTCTCTTATTAGGACACTGGTACGATCGTGCAAGGCCCCCCCACGTGACCTCGTCTAACCTGAATCAGCGCACAGAATACAGAAAACAACACAGTATGATTTCACTCTTGCATTATACAGAGAAAATAAATAGATGAACTAAATAAAACAAAAGTAAACTTTGGGATTATACGACCAGTTCGTGGTAACCAGAAAGGTAGGGCGACGGGGAGAAGAGGGTTGAAGAAATCAGGAAAACGGACACAATGGTATGGTAAAGAATAGATTTGGACCCTTAGCAGTGACCTTAATGTAGCGTACACATGAATGTAGCGTACACATGAATGTAGCGTTCTCAAGAATGAACATGTGAAACGTTTGTAATTTAACAATACAGTGTTACTTCCATTAGAATTTTAATTACCTCACAATGGCCCATCTCCAAATACCATCACAGTGGAGGAACCAGGGTTTCGAATATGAATTTTAAGGGGACCCAAACATTCCATAACAACATTCAGCAATCCTTTCGTTTTTCCTGCAATATGCGCCAGCTGTAAGAGGAGCAGTAACAGGGGCCTTGCTAGAGATACACTGGAAGGATCCATGATTCACAGTCCATACCCCGTGACCGTCAGGAGATCTTCACACTGCTGGATCAAAGTGTGTTACTCCTCAAAACACACCAAAGCCATCTCGAGGTGCCCCAGCCTGAAGTGCAGAATTGGGAACTTTGAACCCAAAAACACTAAAACCAGCCTGAGATAAGGCAAGATCCACAGAGGCAGAAAAGCAGGTGTCCTGAAGGAAGGTTGGAAGGGCTATAATTTTGCATAGCGATGTTTCCAGTCAGCTAGTTTGCCCCCTCCCACCTTTTGTCCTTTCTAACCAGCAAGAGGTCAGCCATGCTCTTCTTATCTCTGTGGATCAAATCCTCATTTACATCACACAAACATCACACACACAAAACAGATGGGACGTTGCAATTGGGGTAATTTAAGAGCTTAATCAGTAGATGACTTACAAAGCATTGGCAGCATGTAGGGAAAGAGATTGGAATAGTACTGGCAGCTACTGGCCTGAAAGGTGATGGGAATGGAGAAGGCAGTATGGAGGGGGCTGCCAGACCGCTCGAGGGACATGAGAGTGTCAGGGGCTTCAGGGAAAGAGCCAAGAGTTAAAATACCTCCACCTCACCCCATATTACCTTAACCACTGAAAATCCAGGGGGCTGAACCCATTGATAGGCTCTACACCGCAGCATCTGGACACCTGGAGCAGGGCAGGGAAGCAGGAGGTGTGGGCCGGAGCACCAAACAGAAGAGAAGCAGCCCTTGTATTGCAGAAAGATTTGCAGGTAATTTTCTTGAAGGAAAAACTTAACACACAATAACTGTGGTGGGGGGAGGGGAGGAGAGGGATCCTTGAATGTTAATATTATTCAAAAAAGGATTTCAATTAAAATACTCTACTTAACTTTTTCTTATTAAGTTATATTCTATGATAAATTTGGGTGAATGAACCTTCTGAAAATTATGTGTAGCTAGTTCATTAATAAGCCATGAGATTGATTTTTCTCAAGACCGACCAGAATCTGTTGGAATACTTAGGAATATTGCCAGTGCCATGCTTGGGCAATGAAAGAGTTGACAGGCTTAGAGCGCTAACACATGGTCAATTTCTCAAAAAAATCAATAAAAAATTCACACTTGGACCCCCAAGTACTGTTGTTCCTAAGCTATTTCTGGAAAGAGATGAAAATTTGGTAAGTGAGCTGACTGCCAGAGTTCTTCCACGGCACTGGAACGTAATGACCGTGTTTCAATTCTGCATGGAATAAAGCCTTTGAGAAGACATTAAGTTTTTTAGTTCCTGTTTTATATAAACTATTCACTGAGTATGTTTCCCATGAAAATTAAGTAATCTGACAGTCACGAACACATTTTCTTAAAATAAAATCGGGTAATCAGCCAACACAAGTCAGCAGAGTGGACCTGTACCGAGGCTGATCAGCCCACCTGTACTCGTTCCTGTCTTCCCCCACACCAGCCCCGAGCCCCTTACTGCTGTCAGTGCAAATGCGCCAAGGAGCCTGTGCATCTGCCTGCCCCCGCAACAGAGCCCTGCTTTCCACAGAAAGCAGCTCCAAAGTGGCTCGGGCTTGCTGCCCAATCGTCGCCCTGCATGCTGTGAGATTCCATTAGGACCCATGTGCCCGAGCTGATTTTTGCGGTGGAGGATTTCACCGACGAGGCAGGTGCCGACCTCAGCACTGCCAGTTCCACTTAACTGCTCCCTGTCTTCATGTCCAGCTAATCCACTGATTGAGAACTCGCTGTTTTCAATGGGGCGCCATTTTAGAGTCGCTCATCTAAAGATCATTCTCAACCCAACATATTACATACACTGTGTGTGTAACTCACAATCAGAGCTATAAGCTACTTATCATTATCATCACAGGTTTTGCTTTTCTCTCAAAAATCCCAGAGACCTATACGTGTAAAAGCCGCAAGGGCATTTAACTTCTCCAGAGTGGTTAGTGACTTGCCCATCCGGCTGAAACAG
Organism: Scalopus aquaticus; assembly: GCA_004024925.1. Classification (NCBI taxonomy): domain Eukaryota; kingdom Metazoa; phylum Chordata; class Mammalia; order Eulipotyphla; family Talpidae; genus Scalopus; species Scalopus aquaticus. Next base: position 57,180 of record PVIJ01008850.1, read on the forward strand.
ATTCTCCCTTTAACAACTGCGGGGAGGGGGGTGGTGTGGCCTGCGCCCTGGTGACGCAATGTGTTAAGCCCCTGCGGCAGGCCGGCAAGTTGGATGGGTCGCTGGGGAGATTCCCACTGCCGCAGCAGACCTCTCCTGCCTCACCCACTGCTCCCCTCAGCAGTGTATTTCCGTCTATCTGCCTGTTCTGCTCCCCACTGTGTCTCTGGTGAACCTTCTCACCGCCCCACACCTCTGTCCTGCACCCCAGCTTGTATGAATAAATAAATAAATCTTAAAAAAAAAAAAACAGCCCAGTGGGGTCACCGCAGCTGAAGGTAGCATCCACAGGGTCATTTCTTGTTCAGACAGTCGAGGAGCACTCGGGTCACATGACAGTTCACGACCTCTAGGCCCTGCCATGCAGGGCATCTGAGTATGTCCCCTGCGAGCTGAGGGGTCTTGATCTTACAGCCAGTCAGCTCACAACCTGGCAATGAAAGACTTTCAAAGCCATCCATATTCAGTGCTCCACCCACCTGTCCTGGAATGTCTGGGGGGTGGTGTCTCAGCATCCCAGCAGCTGTTCCTGGGGGGCCTAGAAGTGGCCTGCAGCAATCCCTCAAGAGTGATAAGGGTGGTCAAGATGCCCCCAGGAAAGAAGCGTCAGCTGTTTCCTGACATTCGAAAGGCTGATTTCGTGCCACTTTCCAAAACTATATGCTCAGTTTTCTAAGAGAAACAAATCTCTTGTGTTAAATGCTGAGTCTGGGGACCCGGGGAAAGAAGAAAGGCACAGGAAATTCAGGAATTCTGTTTTTGCAAGCCATTTTAGGGGTGTGGGTTTGGGGGTGAGAGTGCAAAAGCTCAGATAGAAAGGAAGACCTTGGGGCAACAGATTTTCTAAGAAATCATGATTTCTCTGCAAAATTACTGGATTTTGAAATGGTGGGAACCAATCCAGTGTTTTAAATATAGGTGTGGGCTAAACGAAACTCATCTGTGCAGGGCCTCCCTGGTGGCACAAGGGGTTAAGTCTCAACACTATGAAACTACCCGCAGCAACTTCAGCATGAGTTCGATCCCTGGCCAAGGAGCTAACCCACATGGCTCAGCAGACCTCCCCTGTCTCGCCTGCTGCTCCCCTCAGCAGTGTATTTCAGTAGATTCACCTGCCCTGCTCCCCACTCTGTCTCTGGTGAATCCTCTCACACACACACCCCACACACACCTCTGGCCTACACCCCAGCTCTTGCATGCATAAATAAATCTTTAAAAAAAAAAAAAACTCGTCTGTGAGCTGATTGTGGTCCATGTGTCACTTTTTTGTCACCCACAATTCTACCAAACCTCAACAGCTTCCCAGCTAGAAATCCAGTCACTTACCAGAGGGTGAATGGTGTATTTGTGACTGGGGTGAGGGTGAAGGAGGCAGGTAGGCCAAGCTCTTTCAATATTTCTCCTCTGTCATCTTTAGTATGTGATTCCCAAATGCACATTCACCTCATGATTATAAAATGCTGCTGGAGCATCATCTAGCACATCCGCCTACCAGGCAGGGCAAAGGATGCTAAGGAAAAAAGGGCACCTGCCTCCCAACTGAGTAAGGCATCCTTTTAGCTCCCCTGGAATTTCCCACACACATCTTTAGCTGATGTATCAGACATACCTAGAGTGGAGGCTGGAAAACGTAGCTTAGTTGGTTTTAGCTGAACACATGGCAGCCCCCAACAATACAGGAGTTCTCAGCGAGGAAAAGGGAGGGGTGGATATTAGCATGGTGCCTAGCAGTGTCCAAGACACCTGGAGAGGGAATGGTGTAAGTTAGCCACCAAAGCCGCGCGGGAAAGAGCCCCACCACGTTAATATGCACACCCAGCGCCTGTGTTGCCCAGACAGCAAGGAGCTCGCTGCCCAAGCAGACCTCACAGTGCAGAGGTGGACAGACAAGGGTTTGGTGGCAGCCAGGGAGAAGGCTGAGCACACTTGCTGGATCTCAGCCTCCACCACACACTGCGCTCACCTGGGGAATTTTAAAAAATCTCCGTGCTTGGGTCCCATCCCTAGAGATTCTGGATTCAGAATTTTTCTGGATTCTGGGCAGTAAAGTTCCCCCAGGTCATTCCAGGCACAGCAAAGACAAGCTTCACTGGGATTTGAAGTTCGTTCCACATGATGGTGAAAGCCACACAGTTCGCACACGCCGAGCGGGTGGAGCAGTGAGCCCAAGACCTCTCATTCTCACTCCCAACCCTCTACCACTGGAGGGTGCGTGTACAGCCCCGAAAAGTAAAGCTTGGGATGTTTGGGGAAAAAAAAGATGACAGCTCTCCTGCTATGCAGGAACTGTCTCCATGGAAAACAGCCTCGAGGACAGATCTCCCTGCACTGGGGAAGGACGCCCAGGAGCAGGTATGTTCCACGGGGCAGAAGCCGCAGGCTCCCAATTTGGAAACCAAGGAATCGCAGGCAGTACAGGAATGGGGATTTGGAACTGAGACAAAAGAAACCTGTGTCAGGTGATTGCCCTAGTTTTTAAGTCTCACAAAACTCTGAAGTTAGGTGTTGTGGTCCCTACTTGTCAAACAAGGAAACTGAGGCCCTGAGAATTACACCTTTTCAAGCATAAGGAAGAGAAGAAAAGGACATGAATCAAGTTGGCAGAAGAAAGCACACAGACCCACGCCCCACAGCCTGAGAACTTGCAGTGACCCCTGTAGAGTTTCAAAGTAGGAACAGATTTTTACAGGGGCAGGAAGCTGCCACCTTCCTTGCCCAATGCTTGAATTATTAGAGAATAAAGGCCGGAGTGGGCAATGGCCAAGTGCTGGCAAACCCAAAACACCCCTCAATCTCTGCTGTCCATCTGGCCCCTGCTGTGCTTTGCAGAGCAACCCCCACAGGCACAGAGGTGGAGTCATCAGAACCCCAAAAGTAGGAGCTCCACAGGAGCAGAGACACCTGTGACATCTCAGGAGCTCAGGTCCTCGCTGGGTTGTGATGCATGAAGGGAATGAGGGAACTGCATGATGAACTAAGTGAGTAACTGAAACGATGTTCCCAGATCCAGCCCAGGGGCTCTGGAAGGGAGACAGCGGTGGACAGAAATCCCAGCTCTAACGCTTAGCTGCCAGGCCCTGGAGATTTAAGCTCTCCGCATGTTTTCACATCTAGAAGGTAGAGATAATCTTGCAACCTTGTTGTGCAGGCCGCTCATCTCACCAGCCCCAGACTGCCCTGGACTCAGCCTCTAACCACCTGTCTTGTCTGTCTACATCTATTTTATTGCTGATCTCATCTGGTCCTGTGGTTTCACATACCATCAATACCCACAGGTGACTCTGGGGTTTACAGCTCCATCATAAATTTTTCCCATGAACTCCAGAGCCTTTTTATCCAACCACCTAACTCAACATCCCCCACTAGAATGCCTAACAGCCATTTCAAACTTCTGATATGACCAAAAGCTTGCTCCTTCCTCTCAGTTAATGGCAACTCTGTTCTCCCAGCTGCTCGATCTACAACTGGCCTGAGTCCAAAGTCCGGGAAAGGTGGTGCCCCGCCAGGGGGTTTGCTGATGAGAATGAATAGCCCCAGGGAAAAATGCTGAAAGGTTTTGTAGTTTAGGGTGGAGATTCTGATGAGAAATAAAAGGGACTAAAGGAGAAAGAGATTCAGTAGCTATGATGTAGAAAGAAGCATTCACCATGATGTAGGAAAAGATGCAGCAGTGACAAGAAATGTAGCTGCGAAGATTGAGAGTTTGGGAATCACACTCCAGAAGTTTTTGAGCCACCAGGATATAGATTGAGCGTTTTTTGGAATCTTTAGTAACTTTTGAACCAACAATTTTGGAGGCTTTGCAAGTAGCCAAGTGACGGAAACTGCTCCCAGTTTTGTTTTTACTGCAGCCAAAGAAGGCAGAGGCCCGAAGCAGGTGCCTTCCTAAAATGCATGAGTGCAGTCTGTTGGGCCGTCTGGCCACTGTAGTTGTTGTTTTCAGTGTTGTCCTGGTGCTGTGCTAGGGCACCACGGCAGCTTCGGGAGCATCTCCAGTTGTGTTCTGTGTCGTCCTCGTGAGTTGGAACCTGGCCTACACTCTGGCTGTTGTGCATCTGCAAAAGCAGGAAGACGCCATTTTAGAAATGTGGCCTATTGTTTAGAAGAGGAGCTCCACGTCAGCAGTGGCGGGAAGACGCCACCTTCATTGTTACTTCTTTGGGACTTGAAAGGACTGGACATTGCTGTAGGGTAAATGAAGGAGGCATCAGGTTTTTCTGCCCTACTGCCCTTGGACTTCATGATGGGCACCTGCGGTCCAGCACGTGTGCCTCGTGGTGGCGTGCGCATGCGTGAGTGGGCGCACCTGGGCCTGACGAGACGCTATGTAAGGGCGGCATCACGGGAGCGTGGAGCTTGAGCTCGAGCTCCAGCTCAAGGTAGGCGAGGCAGCAGTGGCGTGGCGGCGGCGGGGAACAGAGCTCGAGAGCAGGAGACTGTGGGGCAGAGACTGGCGAGAGCCGCGGAGGATAGGGAAGGACGGCACGACAACACCTAGTAAGAGTCTTCTTGAACCGATGATGACCCTACCCGGTCTGGGATGGTTGCAGAACATTGCTTTAAGGTAAACGGCCATATTCTGGCCTCAATAACTCTTTGTTTTTCCCTGTTTTTTACATAAATCCCATTGTTACTGTTTCCTTAGCCTGCGTAATCTTGCAGAACCAAGATAGTGACCGGTAGGCAATTCGGGCACTGCCTTTGGCCAATTTTGAAGCCCCATTTGCCTGGTATCAGATCCAGGAGGCAAACTTGGTCTCAGTCGACTCTCATAACTTTTATCCAATCCTTCAGAAAATCTTACTAATGCTCCAAAATATACCCTGAATCCAGCTAGTCACAACCTCTGCAGCTGTCACGTTGGTGTAGTCCCACTTCATCTAGCAAAAGCTTCCCCATTGGAGTGTCTGCTTCTACTCTTGCCTGTCTCTGCCACCCCCATTGTTTCAATCCATGGTCCCTTGGTTCCCACTACAAGAGTGAGCAAGTGTAAGCTTAAATCAGATTGTGCCACGGCTCAAATTCCCCACTGGCTCCTATCTCAGAGCAAAAGTCCCTACAATGGTCTTCTAGGGCCCCCAGTGTGCCCGTGTCTCCAATCACACGCCCCGCCCTGAGGCGTCGCCAGCCACAGCAGCCCCCGCCCAGCCTTGGAGCGTCCCTTTGTTGCGGCAACTTTTCCAGAGAAATCAGGCGGCACTCAGAGAGGTGGAGAGAGAGAGATTTAATTGCCACATCAGCGGGCCCAGTGGAATAACTCCAAAAATCTGAGCCCCGAATTACGGGAATTGCAGGTTTTTATACAGTTTGTGTAAGGAAACTTACCTACCCTATCCATCATAAACTTTACTGTTTAGGAAGGGGGTCAAGGTAACCATAGCTACTGTTGTGGACAAGCAGTACAGCACAGAGACCTTCCCAGCCGCTTTCCGCCCCAGCAAGCAGCAGTATCCAAGCAGTGAACTTAGCAACTTTAGCAACTTTCATTCCCATGCAACAAACTTATGAACTTCCTACTTCAATCCCCCTCTCTTGATACCCCTACTAACTGCTAGGGAGTATCAATCGATGGACTGCTAGAAATATTGCTTAGGGCATATAGTGGCTGGCTAACATTTGCAGCTTAATAGCCTCCAAACAGGACTGGATAAACCGGGTGGCTGAATTAAGTAAACAAGGCCCGAAGGCCAGCATCAGAAGAATGGAGATCAGTGGACCCAGGAGGAGGGGGAGCCATGGTGCTAGTGTGGTGACGTTGTCCCACCAAGAGGGGCCCTCCTGGTTCTGTTTACGAGCCTGTATTCTATTTTGGAGTGATTAGTAGACTCTCAGACAACACCCGATTTGTTGGCATAGAAACAACAGTCTTCATTCAGATACAGGCAAAGACCACCATGGGTGGCTGTGAGCAGATCCAGCCCCCTACAGTTCTGGAGAACAATGGCTGCTAGAGAGTCCATTTGATCTTGGAGATCACTTAAAGACTGGGCCACATTAGTCAGGTCTGTGTCAACTTGCTGGGAGAGGACTGTGAACTTGCTTTTGGCCACCCCAAGGCCTGCTGCCCCCAAGCCTATCCCTGCAGAAATACCAAGGTCCACAAGCAGAGGGATGGCCAGGGCCGGTATACGGGATTTGAGCGGCTTGTTCACCTGACAGAAGTGTGAAGTCAGGGATGAGTAAGGTGAGGGCACAGAGACAGAGACGAACTCTGTTTGGAACCAGACACCTATGGTGCCAGTAGAGCAGACAAAAAAGGTTCCAATGGGAGCACATACAGAAGAACCAAGGATTTTAGATACACATGTGCAAGACACAGAAACGTTAGGGTATTTGCCAGAACCCAAAACACAGGTTGCTTGCCCCCAAATTTCAGGGCAGGGAGCAAGAGGAGTGTGTTGAGACTTAGGTGGAGTTCTGCGGGCAGATGAACTCAATGCTAGGGAAGTATTAATTCCCACAGCAGTGTAGCGAGGGAGTCCGGAACGGAGGCAAAGCCAACAGTCTTGGGCCAGGTCTGGATTAGAAGAGTTTAATGCCAGATGAGCAGCCTTTAATAAAGACCAGAGTGCCATGGTGGGCTGAGTGGTGAGGGCCTGCCACTTTTGAGCCTGTTGTTGTGAGGGTGACAGGGGTGTGGGGATAGCCTGGGGCTGGATATTGAGGGCTCTGCGTTGAATGGTGAGTTCAGCTGTGGGTCTTTACCCCAGCCTGCAAGTCCCGGCCCAAATGTCCATCCCGATACCCATGATGGGTGGCTAGGATTTAGGATGGTGATGGTGACTGGATTTCATTTACCAGTGTCACAGTTACTTGGGGCATCAGACATCGAAAAGGAGAGTTGGACCTGTACATTATAAGGTGAATTCAAGGAGTGAGCCCAACTGAGTTCAGTGGCCCAGTCCACCAATGCCCAATCATGGCATCCCCATTCAGAAACTAGTCCTGAAGTGGGTTCAGCCTTCAGACAGAGATACTTATGGCAGGAGGAGTAATACCTTCCCCAGGAAAGTGTTCCACACTGCAATCTATAAGAAGGGGCACCAATAGCAAAACAAGCATCAAAAGATAGGGAGAGGGTTGAGTCTCTTGGGGACCAGAGTAGCTGGGTCATCTCCAAGGTGGAACTGTCAAATATCCCGGAGCAGGTGACTGAGAAAACCCAGGTGGGGCTGACAAGAGGCAGCGAAGCCCCGAGGAGGAGAGTTAGGGAGGCAAGCATGTTATTTTATCTAATTTCAGTCCTAAGACTGGCAGCAAACAAGAACAACAACAGTCCCACCAAATAAAAACAGGAGAAGCTGCTGACACTGGAGGTCAGTCTAACAGTCCATAAACATTACACCTCTGACTTTCCTCAAGCTTCTGCTGTGCGTAGACCAACCAGCTTCCGGGTTGTGGTTGGAGCAGGGCTGCAGAAGGGTCACGCTATCTGGTCAGAGTCTCTCCGCAGGGTCAGCTTGAGTTGGTTTTCAGGGTCGGGCAGGCCGTCCACTTCTCTGGCGTCTCCGGACAGGCTGGCTTTACTCGGGAGTGGTGTATCCATGGAGTCACACCTGCAACTTTGACAGTGGTTGGGGTAGTAAGAATGACAGTATAGGGACCCACCCAGACCAGCTTGAGGGGTTCTTTCTTCCAGTCCTTTACCCAGACAGAGACTCCAGGTTTGTGGGGATGAACTGGGTGTCCCAGAGGAACAGGAGCCCTCTGGATGACAGTTTTATTAATCATGTGTAGGACATCACTAAGGAGCTGTAGCTGTTGATTTAGTTCCAATTTGCCAGTTTGTCTAAGGTACCCCCTCACCATAGAAATAATAGCGGGGGGGGGGGGGTTGCCCAAACAAAATCTCAAAGGGGGTATATCCACTGGCACTGGAGGTGCACCAAATTCTGAGAAGCACTAACGGGAAAAGATCTACTCAGGGCAAACCTGTTTCTTGGCAAAACTTTCCTAGGGTTGTTTTAATGGTTCGGTTGACACTCTCTACTTTCCCTGAACTTTGTGGCCGGTAGGCGGTGTGAAGAGTCCACTAAATATGAAGTAAGCGAGTCAGCTGAGTGGTGATTTCAGCAGTAAAGGCTGGACCATTATCACTGCCAATAGTCAAGGGGACCCCGTATCTGGGAATTATTTCTCTCGCAAGAGCTTTAGTGACTTCTCGGGCCTTCTCCGTCCTGGTGGAGTAGGTGCAGATCAAAACAAGTAAATATTTGTAGCCTCTGCAAGGTTTGATTTCTGTGAAGTCCCCTTCCAAGTCCTCAAAAGGGGAGGAGCCCGTATGCTGTGTTCCTGGTGGGGCCTAGGCCTCTGGGCAGGCTTATGTTGTGCACAAGTCTGGCACCTAGAGGCGATCGTGGCACAGAGGGATGGTAACCGGGAGATGTAGAAATAACGATCTACTAGGGCCTGTAGTGCTGTTTTTCCCAGATGAGTCGCCTCTTGGTACTGCTGCACTAAGTGATATGCTGCCTTAGAGGGAACAAAAGCTCGTCCGTCTGTCAGGAGCCACCACTCCTCGGCTGTTTCAGTTCCTCCCGCATCTTTGATCCAAGCTGTCTCCTCTGGGGAGTACCGTTCCTGTGGAGGATTAGCCGGGGGTGCAGTGATGACCAGGAGAGTTTCTCCTGGTGGGTCCTGGTCCTGCTGGCCTGCCACCTGTTTAGCTTCCATGTCAGCCTGCTGATTCCCTTTAGTGACTATCAGTTCCTGTTTGATGTCCCTGGCAGTGAATGACAGCCACTTTGGCTGGACACCAGACTGCTTCTAGCAACTGGAGGATTTCAGACTTATTCTTTTTTTTTTAATTTATTTTTGTTAATCATATCTTTCATGTTATTGTGTGTTCCCCATATGTTACCCACCACCTATTCACCCGTGAAGCCATCACCATAGTCCCCCATGCTCCCCTCTTCCCCACTCCGGGGCCTTTACCCTCCCCTCCTTCCCTGCTGAATGTTGCATTCTTATTTGGCTCCCCTATATTCCTGTTAAAAGCGAAACCATTCAATGTTTTTCTCTTTCTTTCTGGCTTATTTCACTGATCATGATCCCTTCTAGTTCTATCCATGTTGCTGTGAATTGCATGTGTTTGTCTTTTTTGAATGCTGAATAGTATTCCATTGTGTCTATGTACCGTATCTTCTTGATCCAGTCATCTATTTTTGGGCATCTGGGTTGTTTCCATACCTTAGCTATTGTAAACAGTGCGGCAATAAACATGTGGGCGCATGCATCCTTTTGGATTAGTGTTTTGGTGTCCTTTGGGTAGATTCCCAGAAGTGGTATTGCCAGGTCATATGGAAGCTCCATTTCTAGCAGTTTGAGGAAACGCCATACGGCTTTCCATAGTGGTTGGATCAATTTGCATTCCCACCAGCAGCGTAGGAGAGTTCCTTTTTCTCCACATCCTCACCAACATTTGTTGTTACCTGTTTTTTTAATGTGCACCATTCTCACTGGCGTGAGGTGGTATCTCATTGTGGCTTTAATTTGCATTTCCCTGATTATAAGTGATGTTGAACATTTTTTCATATACCTGTTGGCCATTTGCTTTTCTTCTTTGGAGAAGTGTCTTTTTAGCTCTTCTGCCCATTTTTTGACTAGATTGTTGTCTTTGTTTTTGTTGAGTTGTGTGAGCTCTTTGTATATTTTTATCAGTCCTTTATCAGTTGTATTGTGTGCAAAGATCTTCTCCCAATTAGTAGGGTGTCTGTTTGTTTTGATTATTGTCTCTTTTGCTGTACAGAAGCTTTTTAGTTTGATGTAGTCCCAGCTGTTTATCTTTTCTTTTACTTCCTTTGCTATGAGGGAAGTGCTTTTAAAGATTTTCTGAGATGTATGTCATGTAGAGTTTTGCCTATATTTTCTTCTATAAACTTCATGGTTTGAGGTCTTATCTCCAGGTTTTTTATCCATTTTGAGTAGGTTTTTGTGCATGGTGTGAGGTAGTAGTCTAGCTTCATTTTTTTGCATGTAGCAGTTCAGTTTTCCCAACACCATTTATTGAACAAGCTAATCTTGTTCCATTGCAAATTCTTTGCTCCTTTGTCGAAGATTAGTTGTCCATAAATATGTGGATTTATTTCTGGGTTTTCTATTCGATTCCATTGGTCTGTGTATCTGTTTTTGCTCCAGTACCATGCTGTTTTAATTATTATGGCTTTGTAGTATAGTTTGAAATCAGGGAGTGTAATCCCTCCATTTATATTCTTTTTAGTCAGGAGAGCTTTAGCTATTTGAGGTTTTTTGTGGTTCCATATGAATTTCATCAATATCCGTTCTATTTCTTTGAAGAATGTCATTGAGATTTTTATCGGAATAGCATTGAATTTGTAGATTGCTTTTGGTAGGATGGCCATTTTGATGATCTTGATTCTTCCAATCCATGAGCAGGGGATGTCTTTTTTTGTGTGTCCTCCTCTATTTCTTTTAAGAGTGTCCTGTAGTTTTCTTTGTATAAGTCCTTTCCCTCTTTTGTTAGGTTTATTCCCAGGTACTTGATTTTTTTGGTTTCAATTTTGAAGGAGGTGATTCTTTTAATTTATTCTTCTTCAGACTGAGTGTTTGCATATAGAAAGGCTACTGATTTTTGTGCATTGATTTTGTATCCTGCTACGTTACTGAATTGGTCTATAGTTTTGAGTAGTTTTTCTATGGAGTTTTTAGGATTCTCTATGCATATAATCCTGTCTGCAAATAGTGACAGTTTAATTTCTTCTTTCCCTATTTGGATTCTTTCTATGTCTTTCTCTTGTCTTATTGCTCTGGCTAGGACTTCAAGTATTATATTGAAAAGCAATGGTGAGAGTGGACATCCTTGCCTTGTTCCTGATTTTAGGGGAAAGGCTTTCAGCTTCTCACCATTGAGGATAATATTGGCTGTGTGTTTGTCATATATGGCTTTTATTATGTTAAGGAATGTTCCTTCTATCCCAAGGATTTCAAGGGCCTTTATCATAAATGGGTGTTGCACTTTGTAGAATGCTTTCTCAGCATCTATTGATATGATCATATGGTTTTTATTTTTCTTTTTGTTGATGTGTTGGATTACACTGATTGATTTTCGGGTGTTGAACCATCCTTGTGTCCCTGGAATAAATCCCACTTGGTCGTGGTATATTATCTTTTGGATGCATTGTTGGATCCCATTGGCCAAGATTTTGTTTAATATTTTTGTATCATTCTTCATTAGGGATATTGGTCTGTAGTTTTCTTTTTTTGTATTGTCTTTGTCTGGTTTTGGTATTAGAGTAATATTTGCTTCATAGAATGTGTTTGGTAATATTCCTTCCTTTTCAATTTTTTGAAAGAGTTTGTTTAAAATATAGGGACTAGTTCATTTTTTAAAATTTTGGTAGAATTCGTTTATGAAACCATCTGGTCCTTACCTGTTTTTGGGTGGCTGTGTAGTTTCAGGAATTTGTCCATTTCCTCTAAGTTGTTGAACTTGTTTCCACATAGCTGTTTCTAATAATCTCTGATTATTCTTTTGATTTCTGCTCTGTCTGTTGTAATTTCTCCTCTTTCATTTCTTATCCTGTTTATTTGTGTGTTCTCCCTTTTTTTCTTTGTAAGCCTAGCTAGAGGTTTGTCTATTTTGTTTATTTTTTCGAAGAACCAGCTTTTGGTTTTGTTGATCTTCTGTATTGTTTTTTTATTTCCATTTCATTTATTTCTTCTTTGGTTTTTATTATTTCCTTTCTTATACTGGCTTTTGGGTTTTTCTGTTGTTCCTTTTCCAGTTCTTTGAGGTGGGAGATTAAATTGTTTCTTTGAGTTGTTTCTTGATGTGAGCCTGTATTGCTATGTATTTCCCTCTTAATACTGCTTTTGCTGTGTCCCAAACGTTCTGGAAAGTTGTGTCTTCTTTGTCATTCATCTCTAGGTATTTTTTAATTTCTTCTTTGATCTCCTCATTAGTCCAGTGGTCTTTGAGCAGTGTGGGTTTCAATCTCCATGATGTAAAAGGGTTCCTTTTTTCTTTTCATGGTTCATTTCTAGTTTGATGGCTTTATGATCAGAGAAGATAGTAGGTATGATTTTGATCTTTGTGTATCTGTTGAGGTTTGTTCTGTGACCTAGTATGTGATCAATCCCTGGAGTGTGATCCATGTGCACTTGAGAAGAATGTGTATTCAGATTTTGGGGAGTGCAGTTCCCTATAGATATCTGTTAAGCCCATGTGGTCTAGGTCTTTATTTAGAGCTTTAATGTCCTGGTTTATTTGTTGCCTTGTTGATCTGTCCATTTGTGATAATGGAGTGTTGAAGTCTCCTACTATATATGTATTTTCTCTAATGTCTGTTTTCAGAGATAATAATAAATGTCTTATATATTTTGGTGCTCCTTCATTTGGGGAGTATATGTTGATGAGGGTTGTATCATCTTGCTGAATTGTCCCCTTTATCATGATGTAGTGACCATCTATGTCTCTTTTTACCTTTTTTAGTTTGAACTTGATTTTATCTGATATAAGTATAGCTGTCCCTGCCTCCTTTTTAGGTCCATTTGCTTGTAGGATTGTTTTTCAGTCTTTTACTTTCAGTCTGTGTTTATCTTTTGTGGCTAAATGTGTTTCCTGTAGACAGCAGAAGGTTGGGTTCTGTTTTTGATCCATTTTGCTACTCTGTGCCTTTTTATTGATGATTTTAGTCAATTTACATTTAGAGTTAATGATACATTGGCATCTACGTTGGCCATTTTGTTTGTCTTTTTGTGGTTTTATTCTTTGTCTTATTCTGGTCTTTTTCATTCCTTTGTCAGTTTTGGTTTTAGGACTTCTTGTATTGTTTGTAGTGGGGGTTTAGTCATGACTTATTTCTGGAGACTCTGTCTGGGAAGATCCTTATCCTTTCTTCATAGAGGAAAGAGAGCTTTGCGGGATAAAGTATTCTTGGTTGGCATTTATTGTCTTGGAGTTTGTTGAATATGTCTCTCCATTCTCTCCTTGCCCATAGCGTGTCTTTGGAGAAGTCAGATGTCATCCTGATTGGTTTTCCTTTATAAGTTATTTGTTTCCTCCCCCTTGCCATCTTCAATATTTTTTCCTTGTCCTGTATTTGTGTGAGTTTAACTATGATATGTCTAGGTGTAGGTCTTCTAGCATCATGATGATTTGGAAATCTTCTTGCTTCTTGTATGCCTATTTTCATACTTGGGAAGTTTTCTTCTATCACCTCCTCAAATAGTTTCTCTGCTCCTTGGTCCCTCTCCTCTCCTTCTGGGATTCCTATAATGCTTATGTTTCCTTTTTTTCATGGTGTCAGATAGATCTTGAATTGTTTTTTCATACTTTTCCCTTCGTGCTTCTATTTCCTTTTCCCTTTTGGATCTTTTAATATTTGCATCTTCAAGATTGCTAATGTGGTCTTCCATTTCATCAATTCTGCTTTTATTGCTCTTCCCAGAGATCTTTAGTTCTTCCATTAAGCTCTTATTCTCCTTCTTTAGGGTCTCGATTTCTTTCTCCAGATTGTTAATTGTTTTTTCCATTTCTTTCTTTTGCTTTATCGTGATTTCCTTAATCATGATTCTAAATTCTTTATCTGTCAGAGAGAGAAGTTCTTCCGTGTCTTTGTCAATGAGTTTTGGTGCTTGATTGTCTTTTTGTTCCGTGTCCTTTCCCTGAGGGCTCGCTTGGTTGTTTGCATTTTTCCTTCTCCCTGTTTGTCTTCTGATTTGTTGTAAGTGTTGGGAGATTGTGGCACTGTTATTGGCAGACATCTCTTTCGGTGCTCCTTCTTGGATGTTGGGGGGTGGAGATCTAACCGATTCTGGCCCTGTTAGGCCAAACCCCTGGTGGTCATGGTGGTTGGTGGTCC